>PVLD010016525.1:0-44713 GCA_004027595.1 Dinomys branickii | reverse complement strand
TACATAACAAGACCTAGTCTCAAAAAAAAAAAAAAGAGGCCAGGTATGGTGATGCACACCTCTAATACCAGCGCTCAGGAGGATGAAGTAGGAGGGTCACTGTGAATTTGAAGCCAGCCTGGGCTACACTGTGAGTCCAAGGCCAACCTGAACTACATAGGGAGACCTTGTTGAAAGAAAGAAGTAAAGAAAGAAAGAAAGAAAAAGAGAGAAACTCTGAGCCCTGGGGGATCTTTTCCATCAATACAGTGGTCCCTTACTAGCCACAGGAAATTAACTCCGGGACCCTCAACAGGTCCCCAAATCCACGGGTACCCAAGCCCCTGATGTCAGGTGTGTAGTGTGCATAGCACCCTTACACAGCATGCTGTGTGCTTTAAGCTATCTCTGGACGACTTGTAATATCTGCTACAATGCAAGAGCCATGGCAGTTGCTGTCACCGCAGCGTTTCAGAGGATGGTGACAGGAAAAGTCCGCACACTGGCCGTCCCTCCTCACTGAGATGCGGCTAGTACTCAGCCCGCTCTGCGTGCCCCTAGGACCTCTTGTTTGGGCCTGGCCAGGGCTGTCCGAGCACCACGCAGGCCGTGGCCGTCAGATAACCGAGCTCCCTGAGCTCCGAACTCTGGAGGGGGGCTCCCCTGATGAGCAGAGAGACCCTCGATCCAGTCGCCTTCCACACGCATGAGAGCTTGGCGACAGTTTAAATCTAAACCACAGCACACGCCTTGGGGCTTCTCATAGCCACTGACACTGAATTTGGGGCTTTTCATCCTGAGGAAAGCAGGCCGCACATCCTACCGCACTCTTTCTTCCTGAACGACTGGGGACACCACTGCTCGTCCAGCCCCTTTCGGCTTTCTGCCTGAAGCACTGGGAAAATAGCGAGTTTGAAACCTGATGTTAGGACACATGGGGCCAGCAGCAGATCGCCTTTTTATTTTTAGTTTTTTGTGACAGGGTCTCACTGTGTAGTCCAGGCTGGCCATGAAGTCACTATATACCCCAGGCTGGCCTTGAACTCATGCTGAACCTCCTTCCTCAGCCTCTGGAATGCTGTGTTTACAGACATCCGCTACCGGCAATCCCAGCTACCTGGGAGGCTGAGGCAGAAGGCTCTTCAGAACCCATGCAATCAAGACCAGCCTGGGAAACATAATTTCCTGCCTGGAAAATGAAGATGTCTTTCCTTCTGGATGATTTTGTGGTTTGAGCCCGATGGTCCTAAGTGAAGGATATTATTTCTCCAAATCAAATAGCCCTGCGAGGCCTTGAGTCTCATTTTTTAGTCCAAGCCCTGGGCAGTGATAACAGTTTATATCTATTTCCTACTGCTCTGCATGTGGCACAGCCTAAGTCACTCCAACCCCCAAATTATAATGTAATTCCCCCAAATTACAGTCAGCGCGGGCTGTGGATTTTGGCAGCTACCGCACCACCCCTGGTCAGTGGTACGATGTATGACCTTAGTAAGGTTGCTCTTAGCTTGACCATCTGTTTCACAGATAATCATATCATCCATTCAACAGATCAGTGTCCTGTTGTAAAGTCTAGGTCCCATTTTGCCAGACTCATGACAATAGGCAAGACAGGTCAAGTGGCCTTCAGGAAGCAGTACAGGGGTGTTGCCGGCGCGTCCGTGTAAATGCAAATCATCACCCACTATCCCTGGCCACTGAGATGGAAACCGGTCACCGGTAGAGGAGCGGTCACTCACAGTGTGCTGCACCACAGCGAAAACTCCTGAGGCTCCCTCGGCGTGCTGTGGAGTTGATTCCTCCAAAATCTCTGAACGTCCACGATTCAGCCATGTTCCTCACTTCCACAATGGGGCCTCGGTGAGTTGAGGGGCTCTGATGCATCCAGTGTTTCCTTAATTAGGGCACCAATTTGTCCTTATTGTCCAGGTATTTCATGTTATTTCACTCTGCTGTTGGAATTGGCTTAGGTAACTGTGAGCCTTGGTTTGGTTGGGCTTGGGTTTTGTGGTGCTAGGCGTTGAACCCAAAGCCTTTGCCTTGAGCTATATCCCCGGCTCTTTTTATTTTTATGTTGTGAGACAGGGTGTCGCTAAATTGCTGGCTTGCAAGTGGGTTTGAATTTAGGATGTCCCTGCCTCAGCCTCTGGAGTGCTGGGATTGCAGGTGTGTGCCATCACCCCCGGGTTAAACCTCGGATTTTGCGCATCTGGATGGTCAGACGTGTTCCCATTAGCTGTGATTACATTTTATGCAGCAGGGGCAGAAATTAGCATGCAGACATTCTATACTTACCCATCATGTTCTCGGGCAAGGGAGAAAACACCACAATGTACATTTTTAAAAATCATGTTCTCCAGCTTTTAACCAGACTCCCATCTTTATTTCTTTCACAGTAATATCCGAATACCACCCCCACCCCTTCCCGCAGAGTTAAATCTGCAGCCCCGAGGGCTCCTCAGTGGGCCTTGGCAGCACAGATGCTGTGCTCTGTACCCAGCACCTGCAGTTTCTCCTCACGGGACCATTTTACTCCTGCACTTGTTAATGGCTGTGGGATGGGGCCTGGGGGCTGGCTCAGGAGAGCCTGGCCTTCGTGGTTTCTTCCTCCTCTGTTACTGCTAGGTTTTTATTTTTATTTTACTTTATTTTTTGTCTTTTTGACACAGGGTCTCGCTATACAGTTCAGGCAGGTCTTGAGCTCACTTTGTAGCCCAGGCTGGTCTTGAACTCGCAACGCTCTTCCCGCCTCAGGCTCCCAGGGGCTGGGATTCCAGGCGTGCGCCACCACGCCTGGCTTATTGTTTTATTTTTTGCGGTTTTTTGAAACAGTGTCTCACTGTGTAGCCCAGGCTGGCCTTGAACTCATGGTGATCCTTCTGCCTCAGCCTCTTGAGTTCTGGGATTATAGGCGTACACCCGCATACCTGTCAAGGGATTTTACTTTTACTTTACTCTTTCTCCCTCCCTTTCTTCCTTTCTTCTCCCTTTCCCTCCTTCCATTCTCTCTCTCTCTCTCTCTCTTTCTCTCTCTGTTTCTTTCTTCCTTCCTTTCTTTTAGTGTGTGGTGCTAGAGATTGAACCCACTTTGCACTGAGCTACATCCCCAGCCCTTAAAAATTTTTTTCTAAAGTGTCTCACAAAGTCACTAAGTTGCTCACACTGGACTTGGACTTGTGATCCTCCTGCCTCAGCCTTCCAGAACACTGGATTAACAGCCATGTACCACCATGCCCAGCTGATATTGTTTTTCAAATAAAGAATGTCACTTATTTTAAGATTTTGAAGCCATCTCAATGTGAAAGCATATTTGCCAGTATGGGATGAAGAACTGCTGCCTTCACATGAAAGGTGGCGCTCTGGTATCTGATGCTCTTGCTCACTGGAACCTTTTTCCTTCTGAAGTTTCTCTGAACTTTGGGATTTGATGCCCTAGGGAGTTTGAGGAGCCTTAGTTGTGGGACTCCACCTTCCAATAAAAATTCTACTAAGGCTCTGTAGCATTTTGTTAATTTCCATTTTTTATACCATTTGAAAATTAATTTTTTATACTTTTATTTTTTTGTCTTTTTGAGACAGGGTCTCACTATGCAGTTCAGACTGGCCTTGAGCTCACTTTGTAGCCCAGCCTGGTCTTGAACTCACAACAATGCTCCTGCCTCAGCCTCCCAAGTGCTGGGATTACAGGTATGTGTCTCCACACCTGGTTTTCATATCATTTAAAAATTAACTATTTTGAGCCAGGTGTGGTGGCCCACACCTGTAATCCCAGCAATTGAGAGGCTGAGGCCGGAGGATTGCCAGGCATTCAAGGCTAGCCTGGGTTACAGGGCCAGTCTGAACTGCATAGCAAGACCTTGACTCAAAAAAGAAAAAAATTACAGTGGAGGGTCAACGTAGTGGTTGTCTGTAGTTCCAGCTGCTTGGGAGGCTGAGGCAAGGAGATCCCTTGAGCCTTGAGGTTTAAGGCCAGCCTGGACAACACCATAAGACCCTCTCTCAAAAAGTAAATAAAAAAAAATTAACTGCCTAAAGATTTCCACTTCATTAGAGCCTAAAATTTATGCCATTTTTTGTTTTGATTCTTCTTTCTTTTGTACAGCCTTAACCTTTTTTTTACAGTTTTGTTTAGCTGTAATGCATGTGCATACAACTCACCCAGTAGAAATGTACATTACATGGATTTTAATATATTGACAGAGTCATGTAACTATCACTGCCATCTAATCTTTGAATTCTTTCATCAATCTGAAAAGAAATCTTGTGCTGGGTGTGGTGGTGCACACCTACAATCCCAACACTTGGGAGGCTGAGGCAGGAGGATTACTATAAATCTGAGGTCAGCCTGGGCTACACAGTGAAACCTTGTCTCAAAAAAAGAAAAAAGAAATCTTATTCCCTTTTGCATGGCACCTGCTAATTGCCTCACACCTAGGCAACCACAAGTCTATTTCCTGGGATGCTGGCTTTGTGTATTCTGCACATCTCCTAGAAATGCAACCCTATAATGCATGGCTCCTTTCACTTAGCAGGGTATTTTTCAGAGAAAATGGTAAATTTTTTCTTCTCTCTCCTCTTTCTTTGTTTCCTTGCTCCTGCTAGGCCAACTTCCTGCCACAGAGTTATATCTGCAGCCCTTTTTCTTTTTTATTTTTTGAGATAGGTTCCTGCCATGTTGCCCCAGTTGGCCTCTGACTTCTGAGCCCAAATGGTCCTATAGCCTCAGTCTCCCGTGTACCTGGGAATACGGGTGTGCAACTGGCTTAAAACTGTCAAATTTTAGCAGGGTGCAGTGGTGCACACCTGTGCTCTCAGCACTCTGGGAGGCCGAGGCAGGAGGATCTCAAAGTTCAATACCAGCCTGGATGACTTACCAAGACCATCTCAAAAATAAAAAAACATTAAAATAGAAAAGGAGCTGGGGTTGTAGCTCAGTGTAAGGCCCTGGGTTCAGTCCCTCGTACTGCAAAATAAAACACAACCAAAACCTCCGAGAGGATTGAAGAAATTCAGGTTTTAGTACAATGCCAACAGGCGAGGCTGCAGCCTGTCCTCTTGTAACTGACAGCTGCCCACAGCCTGCTTCTGGAACTGCCGCAGACTCTTGGTTAGGTGGCACCTCCACCTCAGCTGTCTTTTTCGTGCACGTTCACTGCCACCAGCTTCTAGTCAGGTTCCTCACCTCCTGCCACGGGGCCCCTCACGTCTCCTCATGTCCATTTCTTATCTCTATTTAGCTGCTGCTCCCTCACCCTGGACTTAATCGGGGAGAGGGGAAGACGTGATCGGTTCCTCCTCTTGATCTAGATCTCACGCACTCATAGCTTATGCCGAAATTAGAAAGTCATGAGAAGGTTCAGGTTGTTTCTCCAAATCCTCAAACTGCCAAGCACTATCCAAGGAGAAGTTATGGTCCTGTGCGAGCTCCATGCTCTAGGCTCAGAGCTCACCCAGGCCTGTCACAGCACGACACATACTGAGTAACAGCACTGCTTCAGACTCACTGGGATCCTCCTGCCTCAGCCTCCCAGAGTGGTGAGATTTCTGGCATGTGCTGCTGTGCCCAGCAATTTATGCTTTTTAAAACTGTTTTGCAAGCCAGGTGTGGTGGTGCACACCTATACTTGCAGCACTCAGGCAGGCTGAGGCAGGAGGATCATTCTAAGTTTGAGACCATCCTGTGCTACAAAGTGAGGTCAAGGCCAGCCTGAACTGCACAGCGAGACCCTGTCTCAAAAAGACAAAAAAACAAAACAACTCACTGTTCTGCTGGCCATGCAAAAACCCCTACTTTGGTGGCAAAGCCTCACAGGGGCTCTGTGACCAGGTATACATCCTCAGTCTCAGTAGCATCAAGGAATGATTTGGAGAGCACAACAACCTACCCCAAACCGCTTTCAATGCTTGGTTACAGAGTAGCCCCATTTTTCAGGGTGTTGTGCTGAGACCAGGGCTCGGGCCAGCGGGACCTGTAGCCATGTTGCCCACGCAAGCTGTGAGCCTGGTGGAATTAGCAGGGACTGATCCTGGAGAGCGTGTTACCATCTGCAGTCCAGCAGGCTTTCACCCCGGGTGAACCGCTGTCACTGTGCCTACTGTGGGCACAAGGGACGTGAGGTCACGGAGCCAGGGCTGGACCCCAAGTCCCGCTCCCTCCAGGGCTCTGTTTCCCTTTCCTATGCTTGCGCCCCTCCCTGCCCGGAAACTCCCTGCTGTCCTCACTGGTCCCTCTTTGCCTTCCATACTACCAGTGATGCCCTTGTTGTTTTCTTTTTCTCCCTTCATTCACCTGACAATTGGTTGGGGTTTTTTTCCTGTCTTTTTGAGACAGGGTCTTGCTATGCACTTCAGGCTGGGAGCTCACTTTGTAGCCCAGGATGATCTTGAACTTGCAACAGCCCTCCTGCCTCAGCCTCCCAAGTGCTGGGATTACAGGCGTGCACCACCACACCCAGCAACAGTTGGGGTTTTGAGACGGGGTCTCACTATGTAGTGCAAACTGGCTTCCAACCTCATGGCAATTGTCCTGCTTCAGCCTCCTGAGTGCTGGGATTACAGAAGTGTGTGCCCAACCAAGCACAACTCTGATCCAACACCTATATACTGAGCCTGATGTTCCATGAAGTAGAAGACTGATTCAATAATAGCTTTTCCGAAAAAAGTTCATTACATGAGCATGAAAGCATTTTTTTCTACTTGAATGACGGTATGCACAGAATAGACATTTGTTTTTATTAACTTATGACAGCGTCTAGTTATTCTGGTACGGTGAGCCGTCACATTGTCTTTCACCTTCACGGTTCCAGCAGAAGCTTAATTCGTAGTCACCAAATTGTCAGCGTGCATTGCAGCGCCCACTTGGAGGCTGCGGTTGATCTTACTTCTTGCTGGTGTCACAGCCCCCACTTAGTTTTTTGTTTTGTTTTTTGAGACAAGGTCTCACTTATGTAGTTTAATCTGACTTGGACTCACCATGTAGCCCAGGTTGGCCTTGAACTCACAGTGATCCTCTTGCCTCAGCCTCCTGAGGGCTGGGATGCCAGGCATGCTCCACCAGGCCCAGTTACATGATAGTTTAACAAATATTTTGAGGAATGTTGTTGTGGTGAAACTGATTCTGGGAAAAGAACACCCGAGGAAGTCAGGAGGCAGTGAACAGCTTTATTTTATACCAGTGGTCCTGGCTGCGATAACTTCCAACAAAAGTCAGGCAGTGTCTGTGAGCCAGCATTATTATATGTGGCATAAGCAGAGGTTACAAAGGTAGGACTGGGCAGCCTGGCAGTTGTTCTGATGAGCTAGCAGGGTGAGATCATTGGCTTCAGGGCTAGATTAATGATCATCATTACAGACAAGATCAGGTGCATTCAGGGTGGTATGGCCATAGACTTTTTTTTTGGTCTTTTTGAGACAGGGTCTCACTATGCAGTTCAGGCTGGTCTTGAACTCACTTTGTAGCCCAGGCTGTCCTTGAACTTGCAGCAATGCTCCTGCCTCAGCCTCCTGAGTGCTGGGGTTACAGGTGTGCGCCACCACACCTGGCTATGACCATCATTACAAGCAGGCATCCTGCAAGTTCCATTACGCTCTCGTGGTTACAGGGGTCAAGAAAGCAGTTACAGAGCCATGAAGCAGTGACAGAGCCAGGCAGCTTCAAAGAGAACAAAGTTTTAGAAAGGACAAGTACAGTTTTTGTAGTTTTTCCCTTTCAGTGTGACACATAGATTGTGTGGTAGTGAGAGACCCCCAACCAAACTGTTCAAGGAGCATTGGTTTAGTGACTTACTTTTTTTTTTTTTTGAGATAGGGTCTTGCTAGATAGTCCAGACTGACCTCAAACTCATGGCAATCCTCCTGCCTTAGCCTCCCGAGTGCCGGGATGACAGGCTGTATTATTCTTGAGAAGGCAATGTGTGCTGGCCACTAGGGTGATGGGGAACCTCTTTCTAGAAGGGACTCGGGATGGCATGGCGCCTGTCCAGCAGGACCACGGGGTGTGGTGGTGATGTTTAAGAAGAAAAAGCAGAATATAATTGCAGACCCCTCTCTGAAACGTGTGTCACAAAGGAAGCCACAGCTGAGCAGGCGGAAGGAAGAGATTTGCCTTTGAAAATTCTGATGAGCACAGCAGGGGGCTGGCGCTGTCACAAGTGGCACCCTGTCACTGGGCATGAAGTGCAGCGACAAGCCCTCGATGAACAAGAGCTGCAGATGCCAGGTCCCAGGAGTGCTGGCTGGGACCTGGCCACCCTGTGAGGCAGGGAGGAGACTTGGGTGGGGGGTGGGTCATTCTGACCCTCATGGAAACGTTTGGGGGTGAGGTGGTGGCCATGGGGGTGGCTATGGAGGCGAGGGCAGAAATTATGGGGAGCAAGCTATGGTGGACCAGGATATGGAAACCAAGGTGGTGGATGTGTTGGCAGTAGTGGCGGAGACATGATGGGGGCAACGTCTGGAGAACATGTGGATGGTGGTAGCTATGGTGGAAGTTCAAATGGACAGTCACAGTGAAATGATGAGCTCACCACGGGGTGAGTTTTGGCAGGAGACCCCTGGCTCTGCCTGCGGTGGTTTTTGTGGATGTGGTGGTGGACATGGTAGCAGAGGGTTTTCAAAACAGCAGAAAGGGGCCAGGAGTGGTGGCGCATGCCTATAATCCCAACACTCAGGAGGCTGAGGCAGGAGGATCGCCAAGGCAAGCCTGGGCTACAAAGTAAGTTTAAGGTCAGCCTGAACTGCATAGTGAGACCCTGTCTCAAAAACAAAGCACCCCCACTCCAAAAAAAACAAAAACAAAAACAAAAAAACAGCAGGAATTCTCAGCAGGAAGGTAAGCTGTGGGTCCCTGCGACGTTCACCCCAAATGTGGGAGGATAACTGCAAAAATGTGCCACAGCGGGAACAGCGCTCCGGAGGCAGGACAGGATCTCAGCTCAAGTTGAGGAGCCCTTCTTGCTGGGGCCCGTCCTCCCCACAGTGTTGGGGAGGCGCTCCTTCCCGAGGCCTCTGCCTGGTGAAGTCTTTTCTTTTTGCTACATCAGGCCTTGTAGACTGTGGTACTGGCAGCAGGGATAAGATGCTGTATTAAGGAATTTTTTCAGAATCAAAAATAAAAATGAAGATATTTAGTACTGCCTTTAACTAACATGAGAGGCCATCTTCTACACACAGGCAACCTTCTAGCTCAGCAGTGAATAGAAGTAATTTTTGTCATTAAATCTTTTGTAGATGCAAAGCATAGATGGTATATCTAAAACATCAACAGCTCGGTAATAACTGCCCATTACCCTTAAGAAAAACAGCACTTTCCTTAGAGTCCTCTGTGCTTCTCAGCCTACGCCCTCCCTATTCAACATCTTTGATTCCTGCATCTTTTTCTCATGCTGTTTGCAAATCTGGCCCATTATGTGTGGGTGTCTAAACAATATGTTGATTAGATTGGCATCTTTGGGAACTGTACACAGTGGATTTTGTTTTTTACACAGGGTCCAGATTGGCCTCCAACTGGCAGCGATCCTCCTGCCTCAGCCTCCCAAACTGGGATTACAGGTGTGCCCGGCTGTAACAGATTGCTTTGTGATTTGCTTTCCCTTGATGTCATATCCTGAGGTCAGGCTCCATTATCGTGGGGGCTTTGTTCAAGAATTTTCACTGTTCTGATTTGATTATAAGTGATTATACCAAAGGGTTTCTGTTTTGTTTTTCTTACCTTTAACTGTATGGACATCTGTTTTTGTCTCCAAATAGTGCTAAGTCTATCTGGGCGCATATTCAAGTGCTTTTCTAGCGTGTGTGTGTGTGTGTGTGTGTGTGTGTGTGTGTGTCTTGTACTGGTGCCTCAGAGGGTTGTTTGTTATCACTGAAACTCTTAAAAGGTTCACCATCACTGCTTCTAGGATAAGACATTCTTATTCTGATACTGAGGAGTGAATCCAGGGCCTTCACAAGGAATGATGTCCTCTTTTTTTTTTTTTTCTTTAAGGTGGCCTTGAACTCACTTAGGTAGCTCAAGCTGGCCTCGAATTCATGGTGATCCTCCTGCCTCAGCCTCCTGACTACTGTGATTACAGGCATGCACCACCACACTGGCAACAACTTCAACTCTTTAAAAAATTTTTTTGTTTTTCTGCAGCTAGCACACCTATAATCCTAGCACTTGGGAGACAGGCTGGAGGATCACCAGGAGTTCGAGGCCAGTCTGGGCTCCATTGTGAGTTCAAGACTAGCCTGAATTATATAACAAGACCTTATTATTGAAAAATCAAAAAATAAACAACTAAGTATTTTTGGAGACAGGATCTGGCCAAGTTGCTGTATTGGCTAGGTTTGTCTCAAACTTGCGATCCTCCTGCTTCAGTCTCCCAGAGTAGTTTATCTTTTTTAACATGTACTGGATAAGGCCAATTATTTGACAATATGACTGTACATGCAAGACTATACTTTTATTAATAACAACTTATTACACAATTAATTAATGATTAACATACAATTAATGATTAAGATACAAGCACAGAAACACAAGCAGGCACACACTGCACTCACAAATATATATGTTCGGACCCCATACACACATACGAGTCTCACATTATACTCGCATGCTTGTCATATACCACACACGCAGACACACAGCGCACCACGCATACTCTTGCATACACGCGCACCCGCAGGGGACAGGCCTGTACACCCCCAATCCCGCAAGCGTCCATCACGGATTGCATACACAAACACCCTGACGTGGCCCAGTCAGGAGGCGGGGTATCCGCCCCTCGCGTCTAAGGAATCTTGTCCTGGTCGCGCCACCGTCGGACGCCAGGTGTCAGAGGTCACGGTAACGTTGGCCGTGGCGTTTTTGTTTTTTGGTTTTTTTCCCCTTCACCCGGAAACCACGGCTGTGGGAGTCAGCGCGGAGCCCGAGTCGCTGCGGCGGTGGGAGCCGGGGCGGCCTCTGGTCCTCGTGTCGGCTTCGCGGAGCCGGACGCCGCCCTCGGCGCGGCGGGGAGGATGGTGTCGAGCGGCCCCGGGCCCGCCGCGCGCCGCCGCGAGTGAGCCCCGCGCGGCCGCGGGCGTCTGTGGAGCTGCACGGCGGCCGGGCCGGGCCGGGAGGGGTGAGCCGGGGAGGCGTGGGCCGGGCCGAGGGGTCGGGCCGGCCGGCTCTGCGGGCGCGCGGTCCTCGCCCCGCCCGGGCCCGGGCCGCGCCGCGCCCTGCGCGCCCGCAGCCTTCGTCCCGCGGCCCGCGGCCGGGGCGGAGCGGGACGAGGCTTCCACGTAGGCAGCCGCGGGCCGCACGCTGGCTCTCCGCGTTCCCCTCTGACCTGGGCGGCGCTTTGTGACCCGGCGCGTGCGGGGCGCACCCGAGTGCGGACCGGGAGGGCCGGAGGGCTTCGCGGGCGGCGGGCGGCGGGGCCTCTGTCCGGTGCGGGGCTGAGGCGCAGCCCAGCGGAGCCGTGTGGGCGGGCCGGGGCTGCTGCGAGGCGCCTGACGTCCTCCTTGGGAGACGGCGAGGCCGGGCGAGGAGCAGCGATCCACGCTGGGAGGTCGCGTCCGGGCTGCAGGGCCCTAGGGGGCCGCGGGGGCAGCTCGGAAGCTGGCGGCGGATCCTGATGAAGCGCGGCGCCCTGTGGTTCCTCCGGGCAGCGTCTGCGTGCCGTGTTGTGGGAGCGCCGTGTCTGTGTGAGCGGGGTCCCCTCCTGCTTCCCCGTTTCGGCCGGGGACCCCGAGGACTCAGGCCCGGTGCGCCCCTGACGCGCGCTCCTCACCCCCGGCGCGCCCACTCCGAGCGCGCGGAGGCGGCGTGGACTTGGCGGTGCGGGTGCGCGGGGTGCGCGGGGTCCGCCTTGCCTAAGCGGGTGGACGCGAGTCCGCGCTGGCGCGTGTGGGTGCTAAGGCCGCCGAGGGGTGGGCTTCTCTCTCTGGGCTCTAGCTGCTGCTGCTCTGTGAAGGAGAGAGCCAGCGAGCAAGAGGGAGCTCAGGCCAGAGTTTCTGCCGGAGAGGAACTTAGGAGTACCGGGCTCTACAGTGCGGCAGGACTCAGTTCCCACAGGGATATGCCGACTGTTCGGGCTTTGTGATGATTAGGCTCTGGAGAAGGATTTTGTTGCGGTTAGAATCATAAAGGAAGGGGCCTGCAAGGTGGATCCACAAAGAGGAGGCAGTTGGGGCCCTTCAGAGTTATCTGGGAACAGAAAAGACAGGGCCGATGGTACCCAGACTGGGTGCCTGGAGTTCCGGCAGCGGCAGCTGGTCACAGGTTAAATGTTATCCACAGAGAACCACCTGACCCGCTCTGGCTTCCAGTGCATTTCTGAGTTCTGAAGAGTTGTTTCTCATTTGATAAGTTTGCCCTGTTCTGTTAAGCAGCCAGTGACATAAAGCAGTGCTTGGCTTATTTTAAGGTCCATGCAAAGGATACTGCTTGTCATTCATGTCTGGTATTAATCATTGGGAAACTAAGTTTGGTGTCTGCAAGTTGTTTTAGGGCATGTGCTTAGTTTGCAGGAGCTGGGCTGTGGTGCGGTTCCCAAAGCTATGGGCACATGATAAATGAAAGCCTTTAGTTGTCTCCTGGGTGTTTTTAACAACATCGTCTACTTCACAGAGATGTTTGTTTCTTTTACTCAGTATTCTTGAAGAACCTTTGGAGCCATTCAAACAAGATGCCATGTCATTGCCCTGGAACATTAAGATTAGTCTGAGGACCTCTCTGTCTTAAGTCTTAGCCTTTCTTGAAACATACCAGGAGCGCACCATCCTCACTGCTTAATGCTTCTCTCTGACTCTTCTCCCTCCCCCCAGGGTTCTGTCTCATCCATTCAGAGAGCAGCATCTGAAGAGAGATGGTCCTAACAGGGGACACAGTGAGACAACCCAGGGATGGCAGGTCTAGGGTTGTGTCCGTGGATCCTGACATGCCACGTAGTCCCATTACCACGTAAAAGGATTTTAACATTTCTATATTCTGACATTCCAATGAAATAAAAAAATGGAGGAAAGGTAGAGTTTTAGCAAATTGTATATTCATGTAAATTTTATTTTAGTAAAATTGGAAATCCTTAAGTTATGTTTCCTGGGTAGAAATCAAATAAATTTGACAGATCTGTAGCACTTCTGTGTGTGAGGACACGCCTAAGTGTAAGGCTGGGGGCCTACAACACAGTCTGTGAAGCACTATCATTTAGCAGTTGGGCTTTGATGCGTTTGGTTACAAGCACTGCTTTTAAAGCATTTCCCAGTATTTACACTGAATTTTGTTATAAAAGATTTCATGTTGAGTCTAAGCATTAATCTTGGCATTGCTCATGACTTATTTTCATAAGTATCTGTTAGTTAAATCCCAAATTATTTTAAATTTTAGTAAGTGGTTGTAATTTCTTAAAAGATAGTTCAAAAACCAAAAAGACAAAGAATTAATTTTAGTCTTGGGACAATGATGAATTTATTTATTTATTTATTTATTTATTTTTTTTTGATGAATTTATTTTTTAAAAACAGGAGAGCCATATTAGAAGACCTGTGGTTTTGTCATGACTTTGAAAGTAGAACAATACATTCATTAATTATAAGTGGGAATATAGCCAAAGTATGAATTGTGGAAATAAGTGGTTACAGTTGTTCTTTTTTGTCTTTAGGAGAGTACTGATGTTGCCTAAACTTCATGTTTAGTAACAAAGTTTCAACTTCGTTTTCTTTTTTGTAGTTTCTCTCTCCATCATTTAAAAGTTGAGTTATTGTAAAAGTTCTCCTATAGGAATTGTATCAGATTAAGAAACAATATTGTACTCTTGCTTTGTGGTCTGGTGGAAGAATGCTGAGATAGGAATTCCCTTGAAGAAAAATAAGTTCAAACACTTAAAACTTCAAACAAATTCAACTTGTTCTTTTTACTGAAGGTAAGGACTGAAATACCATGTTGTGTATCCATGGCAGGTGTGGTTTGTTTTTTCAGCTTGGCATTAGATTGGAATCCTCCTTGTTTTGGGGTCAGATGAATTAGGTCAGAATCCAGCTCTGCCATTTGTTTGCAGTGTGATGTACATATCACTTAACCTCCTTGACTCTGTTTCCTCTTCTTTAAAATGGGGATAGTTGCTGGGCTGCTGGCACATGCCTGTAATCCTAGCACTTGGGAGACTAAGGCAGGAGGATTGCTGTGAGTTCGAGGCCAGCCTGGGCTACACAGTGAGTTCAAGACTACCCTGGACTACACAGAGACCTGTCTCAAAAAACTAAAAGCAAAACAATAACATCAACAACAGACCTTAAAAAAAAAAACAATAAAAGACACATGGCCATGAACTTCCCTCAGAAAACACACCTGGCTTTGAACATGTTTATCTTGTTGTTCTTGCCACTTCTGAAGCTGTTCTAGAACTCCACTTCCATGAGTGTCTTTATGAAATATGATGAAAAATACAGTGAATGTGGCTGCTGAGTGCTATCCAGGGGAAGGCAGGCTCATAAAAACATGCCAGTGTGTCCTGACCCACCTTGTTCACCGGATCTGCCACCACATGACTTCTGGCTCTCCCCAAAGTCAAAGTGACCGTGAAAGACTATGCTTTCAATGGAGGCCGTCGAGGTAGCTGTGAAGGTGTTAGCTGAAGACACTCTTGAAGGAGGGCTTCCGGAACTGCTTCACAAAGTGCCAAGAACGATGGGATAAGTGTTTTTACAACGAGGGAGAGTAATTTGAGGGAATTCATGGCAGTGTGTCTTTTACTATAATCCTAAACATTTTAAAATTCACTACATTTTTTTTATCCTGTCACTTCTTCACCTCGGTGTGAAGCCACGAGTGAATATGACCCCCTTTAATAGAGACCCCAGCCAGAACTGAGGGCATCATTGTCATGTGCAGGAGAGTGAGAGGAGGCTGGCTCGGTGACTAAGGAAACCAGAGAGTAGCATCCTGGAGGCTGGAAGAGGGTGTGCTGGTGTTACGGTGTGTGTCTGGATGTCCCCTCAAGGCCGCAGGCCGTTACGGGCTGGACTTCGAGAGTTTATGATTGATTCCTGGTCCAATAGAGGGGTTATGAGTGTGATGCTAACCCTGCCTTGGAGTGAGGAGCTTGTGTACAGCATAATGGAGGAGAGAGGCTGCTTGCCGCTGCTCCTCTGTTTTTGCTCTTGGTGCTTTTGCTGTTTTCTGCCACCATGAACCCTGCCCTCTGCCGTGTGCCACTTGGCCTTGGAGCCAGCCGAGTATGGACTGAGACCTCCACAAACCTTCCATAATTTTGGGCACTGGGTATTTTTTCTCAGCAATGAGAGAAAAGTAACCAAGACACAAGGTGAGTTAAGGACTGGACTCAGACTTTGATGCAGCATCTCAGAGATTACTGGAGACCTCGAAGTGTTCTCTGTCTTCCTTGCTTTTCATGTTTCTCTCTGAAGATCTCTTCTGTCTGTACTCACTGCTTTGCTATGGAGGAAGAAGGGTAGTTTGTACTCATAGCTGGTGTGTGTGGGTTGGCACAGGTCTTTGAACCAGCGCATGTTCTCACCGCTACTAGGTTGTGGGTAATCTCCAGGGATCATTGTTCTTTCTCAGGCTTACTTTGCAACCTTTGGCTTTAACGGCTTACAGATGTCTCAGACATTGCAGGATATTTGAAAAATACTACTGGATGCCTGGGTGGAACCCAGGGCCTCACATATGAGAGGCAAATATTCTATCACTGAACTCAACTCCAGACCTTTTTTAACTCTCTAAAAGAAAAAACAAAACAAAACAAAACTCTCTATCAGAATGAACCTTTCTTCACATCAAGGTGACTTCCTGCTGTCCACAGCAGAGGACCAGTACGTGTCCTGCGGAGCAGGCCTGCCCTCCCTGTGTTTACCTACCGTAGCCACCTGGCTCTCTCAGGTATAACTTAATAGGACAGCTGTGCGGATCTCCTGTTTAGCCTAAGGTAGTGTCTACTTTAAGGTGAATATACCTGGCATAGTGATGCATGCCTATAATCCCAGCATTTGGGAGGCTGAGGCAGGAAGATCACTTAGAGTTTGAGGATGGCCTGGGCTACACAGTGAGACCCTGTCTCAAAACAAAAGCAAAATAAAACAAAAGGTGAATGCCGGTTTTGTTGTTCACCTTCAATGCGAATAAATTAGGTAAAATAGGAAGTTATTTAGGAAATATTGTCTGGGAGTAGAGGAGCCCTCTCAGCCCAAAGATTCTAGCTTAAAACTAGAATAAAATCCATTTAAAACTGGAATAAACTAGTTCACAACTTCAGGAAGTAGTCATGTGGTGTACTTTTGAAGTACATGTGCTTTGGAGAGAGGTCATGAAAGGCCCCGTGCTCCTTCATAATGAATATTAATTTACTTTCTAACAAAACTGTGTAGCGTGCAAATGCGGCCTTCCTGTATCCCTTGGGAGGCCTTCCACCCTTCTGAGCTTTTTTCTGCTCAGTACCTTTGTATTTATTTCCTTGCTTGCCAACAAGCCAACCTCCCAGACCCCCTAGTCCCTCTCGGCTACATTGGTGGTGTTTAGCCATGGTCTTAGTTTGCCCACCCTTGTTCTTATTTTCTAACCATTTGATTTCTCCCTTGCCAGAGTGCCATCTCAGAGGCCAGGGGTGATCTTGCCATGGGGGTGGTGCAGCGCTCAGCGCCCCGTGCGCTTAGGAAAAAACAGAGGCGCAGGAGTCAGCAGCTGGCTACCTCCTTTTCACTTGGAGCTTCTCCTGTGCCATCCTGGACACCTCTGGGCCCTGCCCTCCGCTGGAGGAGCCCACGAGTCTGTGGAGCGCCGCGCAGCCCCTCATCTAGAGAAGCCTCCACACAGTGTCCTTGCTCATCTCCTGCCTGGCTTCTCACGAAGCCCAGGTCGCTCTAGCTCTCTAAGTGTGGATCACTGCCAGTTAAGGGTGACCTTTCCCAGCACTAGGGCAGGTGGGAGGGTGGTTCTGCTTTGTCTTGTTTTTCCTAGGTTGATTGAAGAAAGCATTCTTTCAAGTTATGTTTTTTCCTATTTATTGGGACAATTAGTGAAGAACATGAATGGAATTAAAATTTAAGGAAGCCTTACTTTGATTCCTAAATCAGCAGAAATGATTGACAATTATATTTATAAATTTTATTGTTGCAAATTATTAGAAAAGGAGCAGGAGGTGTAGCTCAGAGGTGGCGTGCTTGCTGAATGTATGCGAGGACCTGATTTTGACACCCAATACTGCCAAAGAAAAAATGGTTTTAGATGAAATGTGTATTTATGACAAACATTTTAAAAAGAAGAAAGGTATGTGGAATCTTATCTGCTAAGGAAAACCAGCAGTGTTAACAGCTGAGAGTACGACCTTTTTTTCCTCATGTGGGTGTTTTGGAGTACAAAAGTAAGCATCTCAGACTTAAAGGCTTGAAACAGTCTCATTCTGTATAAATTCAGAACACACGCTTTCTCCCTTGTCACTGTTCCTTAAGCAAAACAGTGTAACAACTATTTCCATAGCATTTACATAAATTATGTGGAGGTGATTTAAAGTATATGGGAGGATGAGTGTAGATTATAGGTGACCGCCACCTCGTTTTATGTAAGAGATGTTGGTATCTACAGATTTTGCTACCCAGAGGGAGGGAGGGGTCTGGAAACTGATTCCCTCCAAATACCATGGGACAGGGGACAACTGTGTGCAGTTTCAGATCCAGTGTTTTAATGGCTACATGATTTTCCTCCTGGTTAGGTAGCATATTTATTTACCCAGGCCCCGCTATATTGTTGGATATCTAGTTTTCCTTTTTTACTATTTTAAACACTCCCAAGGTAAATATCTTAGTAGCTAATTCTGTTTTCAGTAGCAGGTGTTTCTTGAGCTCTCCCAAGCAGAACAGCAGAGTTGCTAGTGTGCCCTGCTTAGCTCTTTGATGTGTTCGGCCAGGTTGGTCTCCAGGAGCTTTGTAACAGAACCCTCCCTCTCTCCATTTAAGACGCTGTTGTAACTTGTGGGCTGCTTAAGATCTGCGTTCAGGAAAGTCACGGTACAGTGTTGTCTTTTGCTTACTTAAGCCACCAGCCTGAAGCTTAACGGTCATTGAGCTGCCTCAGAGCTCTTGGTTACTGTGTCGTGGATTTTACTCACAGGCTTTTATGTGCTGGGGACGTTGCCTTTTGCTGGGGTTTGTGTCCCTGCTTTCCATCTCCAGACTTTCAGAGGCAGCTCCCAGTCCTGGTCCTTTCTCTCTGCATTCTGGTGAGTACCAGGACTCTTGCTTGGTTAGCATTGGAGTGAATTTGGGGGAAAAGGGTCAGATGGGTACTTTGTCTCTTTTTTTTTCTTTTCTTTCCCCCCCAGCAGACATAGTTTATTCTTTAATTGAAAGTAACACTTACCATTGCAACCACTGCAGAGACTTTTGTAACTTTACAGGGAAAGTAAATTCATTTATCCTGTATGAATTTTCTGTTGGAAAATGATTGTGAATGGTAGAAAATAATTTTTAGTTTGTGAAATTTAACTCTTAATGTGTTTATTCTTTTAGTGACTATTGTTACCTTACTCTGGAAGTTTTCCTACCTTGAACTGGCTTCTGTTGACAATATTTGGTAGTTTGTGTATTTATTCTGAGGTGATATGATTTTAATGACTGGTAATTCTAGAAATGATTTTTGTTTTCCTGACATGGGGTTTTGCTATGTTGCACAAACTGTCCTTGTACTCCAGGGCTCAAGTGGTGCTCCTGCCTCAGTCTCTGGCATTACAGATGTCAGGTCTGGACCACTGTGCACAGCTTAGAAGTGATGATTTTTGTTTTTTGAGACAGGGTCTCACTATGTCTCAGGCTGGCCTTAAATTTGCTTATGTAGCCCAGGCTGACCTCGAACTTACAGCAGTCCTCCTGCCTCAGCCTCCCAAGTTCGGGGATTACAGGCATGTGCCACCAAACTCGGCATAGTGATGATATTTTAAGCCTGGGCCCATTTGCTTCATTCATTTAATGAACTTGCACTTTTAAACCATTACAGGATGGTGATGATGATAGTGACACTAGGAATGGACCCCAAGGCCTTGCCCATGGGATGCACTGAGCTATAGTATCAGCTGTCATCACTATTTTTTAAATAAAAATTTTAACCAGTACATAAAACCATACATATTAGTGGGGCAATGGGATTTTTTCAATGCGTGTATTCATTGTGTCATGGTTAGATGAGGCTGAACATCTGTCTCCCTAAACAGTTATTGCTTCCCTGTGTTAAGGGCCTTCGGAAGCCTTTCTTTTGGTTTTTGGAGTGTCAGTACATTATTGTTACCCGTAGTCACCCTGTTTTATAGTAACTCACCAGGACTATTTGGCCTTGTCTAATGATAACTCAGTACCCATCCACCCGTCTTTCCTCATTCCTCTTTCCTTGTTTCCAACGGTTTCTGTCTGCACACTGCTGTGGGGAGATAAGCAGGCCCTTCAGAGGCATACAGCTAGGTTGGGAAGATAGACTTCACAGGCAGCTGCAGTAAGCTGTCCAGTCCTGTGAGGAGGGTGTACAGGAATAGTGAGCACATAAAGTGAAAGTGGTCATTGCTCCTGTGGGGCTGTAAGGAGGGACGTGAGGCGTCTGATAGAGGAGCTGCAGCTGAGTCTTGAAGAGGGGTGCAAAATGGTGGGACACAGTTCCTGAACGTCTGTGTACTAGTGGAAAAGAAAAGCTTGAAGCTGTTAGGCATGGTAGCACAGCCTGTAATCCCAGCTCGCTGGGAGGGTGAGGCAGAAGGATTGCAAGTTCAAGCCCATCTTGGGTAACGTAATGACTTAGCAAAACCCTGTCTCAAAACAAAATGGCCCTGGGTTAAATTCCCAGTACTAATAAATAACTAGGCTACAACTTTGTCTGTTATATTCTGGGAATCAAAAACAAGTGGAGTAAGGGATGCTAAGAGGCAGGCAAGACCTGGACTTCATTGGTCATTTGGAACTCTGTAAAGTTGAAGCAGTAGCATGGCTAGATTCCTTGGAAATCACTTGGACAGTGACGTGGAGGGTGGGCTTTCTGATGGGTAAGAGTGAACCAGTTGAGACTGTTGGCAGTAGTCACAAAAAGATGATGAACTGCAGAAGGACATGGAAATAAGGCAGGAATAAGAGCTGTTGTTTCAAAGAAATGGAGTGGTTAGCACTAAGTAACTGCTTGGGAGTGGAGAGTAAGGCAGAGGCTAGGATGCTTCTGAGCTTCCGGATTGATATGGAGCATATAGGAAGAGAGCCATGTGGGTCCATTCTGGGATGTGTTGTCCTGCACAGATGCGTAGATGTCTGTGGGCGCTTGGACAGGGGACTTGGGTGCGGAGGGCAGGTCTGGTTTGTTTCAGTCATTTCAGCAAGCAGATGTGCACAGTGGGAGGGTCTGCAGGGCTCACTGATGGGTTGCATCAGTGAACATGCAGAGGGAAGGAATGCAGCTAAGGAGGATTCGTAGGGGAGTCCATGTTTTGAAATGCCTACATTAGAGAAGAAAAAGCCTGAGCAGAGAGTATAGCTCATGACGTTAGAAAGTCTTGACTGAGTGAATCCGAAGAAGGCAGAAGGAAGAGAATGAACATGCAGAGCAGGGCTAGCACACTTGCCTAGTATGTGTCAAGCCCTGGTTTGATCCCCACTATACCTCTCCCTCCAGCCAAATAAAGAAAAATAAAAAGTATGTGTTGAAATTAGAAAAAAAGAGTGGTAAACCTCTGGTGAGGCTGGTTAAAAAGAGCAGGCAGAACTGGGCATGGTGGAACACATTTGTAATCACAGCACTCTGGAGGCTGAGGCAGGAGAGGACATGTTTGAGTCCAGCTTGGGCAGTTTAGCAACTTAGTAAGACCCTGTCTCAAAATGAATAAAGAAGGGGTGGAAATGCAGCTGAGTGCAGAGGCCCTGGGTTCAGCCCCCACTAGGGGTGAGAGAGTGCATGAGCCTGGCATGATGGCACAAAAGCATGAGAAGTAAATTAGTGTTTGCAGAAATTGCAGTGCTCTGCCGTAAAGCTTAAAAACAATGTAAAAGGGATAGTTTCCTAGAATAACATATCTTACCAAAATTGACTCTTTGGGAATGGAAAACAGATTTGTAGCCATTAAAAACCTGAGTAAGTAGTGAAGATAATTGCACAAAACCAAAGACTTGGGAGATTCAGATAGTCTTCTGGCCAACATCTGTCAAATTTCCACGTAATCGAAGTATGTATCTTCTTACATTGTTCTAGAAAGTAGATAGAGTGAACAAACTCAATTAATTTTTATATACAAAGAGTACACACTGTCCTGAGAATATCATAGGTGGCCTATAATTTTATCTCACATATAGATAGATGTGAGAATTCAGAATAGAATTTAGCAAATAGCAGTGTCATTTTTATTTTTTTAATTTTAATTTTAATTTTTTGTCTTTTTGAGACAGGGTCTCACTACACAGTTCAGGCTGGCCTTGAGTTCACTTTGTAGCTGAGGCTGGCCTCGAACATGCAGCGATTCTCTTGCCTCAGCCTCCCGAATGCTGGGATTACAGGCATGTGCCACCATGCCCGGCGATTTTTATAAATAATGATCTGGGCTAGAGATGTACCCCTCTGGTGGAGCATGTGCTTAGCATGTGTGAAGCCCTGGCATCAATCTCCAGCAAAAACCAAGAAAATACAATCACATAAAAATTACCCAGAATAAAATGAGTGTCAACTGAAAATAATCAGAAAGTTTAAATTACCATATAATGGAGAAAAACAGATCACTCAGACGCTGCAGATAAAGCATCCATTAAAATGTTGTAGCTGGCTGGGGCTGTAACTCAGTGGTAGAGCAGGTATTTAGCATGCAGAGGTCCTAGTTTCAATCCCCAACTTTTCTGCCCTGAAAATAACATTTATAATGAAAGTCTCTTTTCAGACTTGGAATAGGACTACTTGCTTAACCTATTGAGGAATTTCCATCAGGAACCTATGACGTGTACCGTATTTAACAATGGAGCATTAAAAGCATTTCCTTTAAAGTCAGGAATGAAGCAAGAAGTCCTGCTATTGCCATTTCTGTTCATTATTTTATTGAAGGTTGTAGTCAAAAGTAGAAAAAAAATGATGTAAGAGTTAGAAAGGAAAAAATACAGCTTATTGTAAACATTATGATTGTCTACACAGAAAATCCAATTGAAGCCAGAAACGGGCTGTACTTTAAAATATTTCACAGAAGGTCTGGAGTCAAGAATACTGTGTAAAAGTCTTTGTGTTTGTATATTCTAAAATCAGTAGGAAATGGGTCAACTCATAGAAATCAGTAGCAGGTGTGGTGGTACACACCTGCAATCCCAGCACTTTAGGCAGAAGGATCGTTGCAAGTTTGAGACCATCCTGGGCTGCACAGTGAGCTCAAGGCCAGCCTGAACTGCATAGTGAGACCCTGTCTGAAAAGGACAAAAAACAAAAACAAAAACAAATCAGTGATAGCGGCAAGAAGTAGTATGTCCTTGAATTTACCTAACAAGGTGTATAAGGCTTTTCTAGAGAAAGTTTTTACTTTTTTATTTTTATGACGCTGGGACGGAACCCAGGGCCTCGGCCATTGTAAGCATGGACTCTACTGCTGAGCTATAGTTACATCCCGCCTAGAGAAGGCCTTAGAAATGATTGAAAAAATAAACCCAAGTAAGTGTAGAGAGGTAGCACATTCAAAGTTTAAGAAAAACTATGTTGTAAAGATATCATTAATTTCTCAAATTAATGTCTACTGCAGTTCTCATTTAGATCTCAGCCAGTTGTAGGAACTTCATAGTTGAAACCTAAAATTCATAAGGGAGGTTGAAGGGCCAAGAATAGCCAGGACAGTTTTGAATAGTAATAAAATGGCAGATTTCTTGTAGTCGATAACAAGGTTTAAAATTGTGTGGTACTGAGGCAGGGCAGAGATAGACACAGCTGTAGAACAGAAGAGAAAACCTGTGATCAGACCACTGTGTGCAAGGCAGCTTGCTGAAGGAGAGAGGTGGCGCTACCAGTCCACAGAAGGCGGGTGAGCAGCTCACTAAACGGTATTGGTTGGCCACCAAATAGAAAAAGATGCAGCTAGAAATGTGGTTCTGGCCTTCCCGAACCAACTACAAGTAGATGAGAGACTGTAAGTAAAGAGTAAAGCTTTAAAACTGGTAGAAATGTGACATGTAACAATAGGGAAGATGTTCCTAAATAATTCACATATACACAGTGATAAAAGGAAATGGTTCATCAGTTTAACTACATTTTAAAATCAGGACCATGTAGTAATCAAGGAAATGCAAGTCAGAATACAACAAAATGCCACCTCATGCCTGCCAAGATTGTTACAAGAAAGAGCAGATCATGGGCTAGGCATGGCAGTGCACACTGTGGGATCCCGGCACTTGGGAAACCAAGGCAAGAGGAAGATTGCAAGGAATCTGAGGTGGACGTAGACTACATAGTGAGTTCAAGGCCAGCATGGCATACGTAATGAGATCCTGTCTCAGAGCAAAACCAGATCATAAGTGTTGGAGAGTGTGTGGGGAAATTGGAACACTTACACACCGCTGTTTGGAGTACAGAGTGGTAAAGCCACTTTGGGAAGCAGTCTGCTAGTTTCTGTAAAGATTAAACATAGAAGCTGGGAGCAGTAGTCATGCCTGTAATCCCAGCATACAGTAGGCTGAGGCTGGAGGAATGCTGTGAGTTTGAGGTCAGCCTGGGCTATGTAGTGACACCATGTCAAAAACATATCAATGAAAAAACCAAACAAAAATTACATAAGAGTTACATCTGACCCAGCAGATGTAGGTATATAGTGATGAGAAATAAAAACATACCTGTAGCATAGTTACAGTGGCAAGCAGAAGACCAAGTGTCTGTCAGCTGACACATGGACAAACACCGTGTTTATGTATAAATAAGATGTTCTGTGTGGCGGAGTATTTGGCAGTGAGCAGGATGAAGTACTGGTGCCACTAGTAGTTGCATTAGAGCCGGGGGAAGTCGAGAGTTGCTCTTTCCTCATGAGGCAATGAAAATGTTTAGAAATTAAAGTCCTCTCGTGTGGTGATGATTGTAGCTCAAATCTGTGAAAATAATAAAAATTACTGACGTGCGTACTTTGAAAGGCCGAACTGTATGGGATATGAAGTACATCTCAATAAAGCTGGTGAAGATACCAAGAAGTTTTCCTAGAGTAAGATATACTGTAAACTATATTAAAGAAAACCCACAAGCTAAAGTGATCAAAAGCTCAGGATCAGAATCTAAAAAGAACTTCTAATCATTAACAAGAATTAGAGTAACATCCTAGTAGTCAATGACCATGGGATTCAGGGAATTCTTTTTATTTTTATTTTTTAAGTGTTCAGAATTGAGCCTAGGGCCTCACATGTGAGCCAAGTGCTCACCTTCTGAGCTGCACCCTTTGTATTTTTTATTTTGAGACAGGATCTCCCTGAGTTGCCAAGGCCAGCCTGGGACTTGTGCTCTTCCTGCTTCAGCCTCCTGAGTAGCTAGGATTATGGCCAGACACCACTGTGCCTGGCCAAGCTATGTATTGGTCAGTCTTGTCAGTTGGTCTGTCTGTCTGCCTGTCTGTCTGTCTATCTATCTATCTATCTATCTATCTCTCTATCTATCTATTTTTTTCAGGCAGTTTATTTTTGAATGAAAATGAATGGCTGATAGAAAGTGAAAAGATGCTGGGTTCCAGAGGAGATGCAATTTAAAATAACAGCCACCATCTTGCATGTGTATGTGTGTGTGTGTGTGTGTGTGTGTGTGGTACTGGAGATTGAACTCAGTGCCCTGTGTGTGCTCAGTGAGCACTCACGCACTGAGCTGTGTCCACAGCCCTGCATCTGCCTTGTATACTTTAGAATCAGTATACTTTAGAAGATCAAGCAGTGGCTCTACTACAGGGAAATTGAGCAGGCTCGCTCATGGGATGGGGGCAGGGCAAGGGAGTAAACCAGTCCAGCCTCCTTGCAGAGCAGGCTGGTGAGTCAGGTCAAGCTGAAGAAGCCCTCACCGGTAGAGCAGTTGCATGTGTCGGGCGGTTAAATCCCCAGACTAGATAACATGGAACCTAAGAGAGAGACCTCAGGAACAGGGTGGTGAGTGAAGGAGTGCAAGGATAAATATGATGTGTCTTTCCTCCCAAGTTCTCAGATACAGGGTCAGTAATCACCAGGAGAGCAGCTTGCAGTTTAAGGACTGAGTTCACCTCTGAGGACAGGGAAGAAATGCTGTTTTCCACCCCTGACGGCTCTTGGAAAAGACAAAGGCACACCCAGCTGGTTGCTGCTAGTTCTTAGGGCTGCTCATGCATCTTTTTGTCCTACCATTTAAAAGCTGGCACAGACTTTGTAAAAATTGCTTTCTCTTAATGCTGGTCGTATGCTCATACTTACCACACTTGCTCACATGAGCCAGCTTCTCTTCTAGAGGCTGAGGCTCTAGCATTGAACAAGAAATATGAAAAGAAAAGAAAAAAAGAGAAATCTCTGCTGTTGTGGCACTCACAAATGGGGGGGGGCATGGACAGCAGACAAACAGGGAAATAGTTCTTCTGCTGGCTGGTGCTAGGCAGTGTGGAGGAAACGAGGAGCCCTGAGAAATGGGGTAGGTAGTTGGGAAGGCCTGCTCCCAGGAGCGCAGCAGATGCCTGTGGTGTAAGACGGGAACCTGGAGAAATTTTTAGGAAGAGTCTCAGCCTGAAGTGAAAGCCTTCAAATAGGTTATTTTCAAAAAATTGTAAGAATCAAATTCTTAGGAATAAACAGAAAAGTGCAAACCTAACATTTTGAAGATAGAAGCTGCCGGTGAAGCGAATGGGAACCTAAATAAGGGGAAAGGCTCCCCGGTTCATGATCTAGAAGACAGCAGGAAGGTGGCAGTGGTAAGATCCCCAGACTGGCCCACACAGGAGTGTGGGGCCTGTCCTGTCACCTTCCCCGTGGGTCTTGAGAAACTAACTGTGAGGCTGGTGTGGCCAGGCTGAACGCGGGGAAGGGAAAGGAGGACTGTGCGGGCAGGAAAGCTGGCCAGCGGGGCCTGAAGTCCCACGGCCGTGAGACCCTGCTGCCGGCCCCATCTAGGTGTGGCTGCGGGGATTCTCCCCAACTGGCTTGTGTGGGGATAAGCCTGGTCAGTGTCTGTGGGGCCTGCTCTGTGGCAGGCACAGGCACGGGGCTGGGGTGGGGACTGGGACAGGAGGTTGTAACAGTTCAGCTCTTCAGCGCCAGAGAGTTGGACATCCTTAGTTTATTTTTGCATGTGCAACCTACTTAAACGTTTTCTTAGATGATGTTGAAGTAGTAGAACTCGAACAATATTTAGAAGATTCAAACTGAAAGAATACGTATGTTTCAAGAGCCAACCATTTTGAGGTAATGACAGTTAACATTTAGAACCTAGGACCTTAGGTAACTACTGAGCTACCCCTCCAGCCCCTTGAAATGAATTTACTGATAAGAGGCTCTCTAGTTCAACAATGCGTAACCCCATAAATGCCAGCACCACCCAGGGAAACAGCAAGAGTCCCAGCTTCCCATGTGGCTGGTTATTCTAAGTCTTCTGCTCCATGTCCTGCAGGTGGAGCTGACTAGAATAATGTTCAGCCTCAACCCCCTGGAGAACCTGAAGCTGTATATCAGTGGCCGGCCGCCTCTGGTGGTCTTTATGATCAGCGTCAGCGCCATGGCCATAGCCTTCCTGACCCTGGGCTACTTCTTCAAGATCAAGGAGATTAAGTCACCGGAAATGGCAGAGGTGTGTCTCTTCCAGCTTTCCTGCTTGTAGAGGGGAAAATACTTCTTGGTTTTCCATACACCTGTTTTGTGTCTGTCTGTCTCCCTTCCATCCCTTCTTCCTCCCCTCCCTCCCTCCCTCCCTTCCTCCCTCTCTCTCTCTCTCTCTTTTGTGATTTTTTTGCTCCTGGTGAAAAACACCATTATTCAGAATTTTCAGCATTTCCATCTCTGTGACCTACTTTGTTAGGAAATATGAAGATATTATTTGATTTAAATAATGGTACCACTTCCAGTGCATCTATTCCAATGGAAATATATGCATTTTGGGCAGTATATTTGTAAGATGATTTGTGGCAAGAAGCTAGAGAACTCACTTCTTTGACAGTCATACTAAGTTATTCACTGCTGTTTTTGAAAACTGCACTTTGTTTGAGACAGCATCTCATTATGTATCCAGGTGGCCTTCCTCAGCCTCCTGAGTGCTACGGTAACAAGCATATACCAACATACCTGGCAGAAACTCTGAACATTGGTGTTTCAAATTCATGTCTATTATCGAGTTTTATTAGCTGTACCGATGGCTTTTTTATAAGCAGAGTTTTATTTCCAAATATATTTCTATTTTTTAAGCTAGGAAAATATTACTTATAGATTTGCCTTCTGGTTTTTTCATTTTGGGTAATTTAAATAAGTTATTGGAGCATTTTAATCTTTAAGCTATATATATGTATATACATATATTTTTATTAAGTTTATTTGTACAATTTAGATATACATATAAATATATTTTTTGTATTAGGAATTGAATTCAGGACCTTGCCCTTGCCAGGCAGGTGCTGTGCCGCTGAGCTACGTCCCCAGCCCTAGATACACGTACTGATCATACTCGCCATAGGGAATTTGTGCCTGTGCAGGATACATCTTGGTGCTTCTTTTTCCCCATTGCCCTCTCTCCCTTTAACCTCTCTCCCCTCCTTATTTACAAAGCTTTGTTTCTATTTTATCCCTCTTTTCTCATTTTTTTCCTTTTCCCTTCCTGCTCCCTAGGTTCCTTGTCCTTTTGAACAGTTTCTTCCAGTTTCACAATATTTGTTACACATTTTGGTCCTTATTTACACTTTCAGTTTCTCATACCAGAGATACACTGCAGTATTTACATGTGTGTCCAATTTATTTTACTTAAGAGTATGGTCTCAAGGTCCTGAATTCAAATAGTTATGTCTCAAGTTTATCCTTCCTTATGGCTGAGTAGTACTCCATTGTATTAAAAACCCACATCATTTTTATCCATTCATTGATTGATGGGCATTTGGGTCGTTTCCAATAATTAACTATTACAAACTGTGCTGCTATAAACATGGGTATGTCTGTATCACAGTGGTGTGAGGCTTTTAATTCTCTCAGGAAGATAGCAAGAAGGGGATAGCTGGGTCAGATGAGACCTCCGTGCCTCTAGTCTTTTGAGGAAACTGCACTCAGTTCCATAGTGCTTGCAGCAGTCTACACTCCCACCAGCAGAGCCATGCTAGTATTTTTTTTTTTTTTTTTTTGTCTTTTTGAGACAGGGTCTCGCTATGCAGTTCAGGCTGGCCTTGAGCTCACTTTGTAGCCCATGCAGGTCTTGAACTTGCAATGATCCTCCTGCCTCAGCCTCCCAAGTGCTGGGATTACAGGCATGTGCCACCATGCCCAGCCCTGCCAACATTTGTTATTGGTAGTTTCCTTGATAATAACTATTCTGCCTGGAGTGAGATGGAATCTCAGCATTGTTTTAATTTGCATTTCTCAAATGACCAGTGATGTTGAACATTTTTTCATGGATTTATTTGTCATTTGCATATCTTCATCTGAGAAGTGTGTATTCATCTTGGATGTCCATTTTTGGATTGGGTGTTTAAATTTGGGGGCCTGATTTTTTCAGTCTTTATATATTATCGATATTAGTCCTTTGTCCAAGAAATAGCTGGCAAAATTTTTTTCCTACTCTGTGGGTTGTCTCTTCACTCTGTTGGTGATTTCATTTGCTGTGCAAAAGCTTTATAATGAGGTACCAATTGTTGATTCTTTGTGATATTTCCAGCGCAGTCAGATTTTGTTCATGAAGCTTTTGCCTACACCACTGCCTGTTCTCTCTTCCATTATATTTAATGTTTCTGTTTAATATTTAGATCATTTTGATGTAAGTGTAGTGTTTGGTGAAAGATATGGGTGTAGTTTTAATCTTCAGTGTGTGGAAAGTCAGCTTTCCCAGCACTATCTATTAAAGAAGCTGTCTTTCTTCCAGTGAACGTATTTGCCACCTTTGTCAAAGATAAGTTGGCTAAGTATTTCTGGAATTGTTTCTGCATCTTCTAATCTGTTCCATTGATCCCTGGTCTGTTTTATTGCCAGTAGCATGCTGTTTTTATCATAGTATAAGCTAGGTATATTATAATTGAACACATAGTGTAAATATTAAATGTATATTTTACATATTAGAAAATAATAACAATTTCATAATTATTTAAGAGAAGTAGATAATAATGTACTTACTGATAAATCTATATATTAGAAATTATGCTTAATTAATGATATGGTGAATTGACTGGCAGAGTTTCTTGTAGTATAAGTTAGTTCCCATCTTAATAGAGTCCCTGAGTGCCTTCTCTTGCATTTTTTCTTTTGGGTTGGCTTGTGGGGAGTGGGGATAGGGCTTGGGATTGTGGGATAGCTGTGTTGTGTGTGTGCTTGCACATGCATGCCTCACATGGACAGGAGAGTTCTTTGTCATTGGTTTCATGGCTTTCGCGCTCTGTGACATTCTAGGTCATAGCTGATCTTGGCGGGAGGAATAGTCTTGTGAACTCTGTGTTGACACAGTTAAAGTAACAAGTTTGAGTTATTTTGGCCATGAAACTCTTCCAAAGAGGTTCTTACCAAGAAGCTTGTTAGCTGGTTTAATTCTTGCTCTTTTCTGACCTGACTGAACCCTTAGCTACACCCATGTTAGGGGATAAAATGAAGGTTCTGGGCACAGCCAGAGTGTGGCAGCATCCTGGCATTTCTTTCTTATAGACCTTGAGGCTGTCTTGAACAGTTGACCAAGGCCACTGGCTAAAAGATGTAGCCTGTATAATCAGCCCTTGATAATCAAAACGGTACCTGGTGTTGGCTTTGGCTGGCTTTTTAACATGGACTCAAGCTCTGCAGGAAAGCAAAGCTAGGATGCTGCAGAACCTTGGTTATGATTAATTTTGTGGTTTTTCTTTCAGATGGTTAACCTAGTGATTTTCTGGTTTGTAGGAAAGAGTAGTGTATGGGAAAAATGTCAGGTATGAGTTGAAATTGTTGATGATTCCATCCTCAGCTGTGGAATTAGAGAAGCCTGGTTTGATCCAGGCCCTACTTCTTCACATCTGCAGCATGAAGGGTTGGATGGGTGAACTAGAATGGCCTGCTGAGTGTGTAGGCAGCAGGGAGAACTGGGATTTGGTGTGCCCAGTTGCTGTCTTGTTTAGTGTCACTTTCAGTTGTACTGATGCTGCAAAGATCATGTGACTGGGGATTGCTTAATTGGCATTTCAAAGTGAACACTACTGTTAAGAGTAATTAAAGATGAAACTTGTTTTGTCTTCTGTTTGGCAACTTCAAAGAAGCTTATGTACCAGCAACCTAGGTTAGGTTTGTTATCAGTGATTGATTGTAGTATTGGGGTTTGAATACAGGGCCACACACTGAGCTACATCCCTGGCCTTTTTATTTGGAGACAGGGTCTTGCGAGGTTGCTAAGGAGGGAATATAACTCATGATCCTCTTACTTCAGCCTCCCAAAGTGCTGTCACCAGTGTGTGCCTAAGGTATGTTGTCACTCGTACAGTATGAGTTCACATCTAGTTTGCTGTAAATTGAAAATGGACCCTGGCAAGTCCTTTGCTTTGTTGGCATCTGTTTACCCATGACATAGTTCGTTGTATGTACATGAAAAACTAGCTTATGATTTCGTCACCACAGGTTATGATCTTAAGAGTAAGGAGCTGAGAGAGGCCTAGTGGTGGAGCCTTGCCTAGCCTGTGTGAGGCCTTGGACTGGATCCCTAGTACTGAAAAACAACCAAGTTGCAAGCATCCTTTTTGAAGTTGTTTCTGCTCCTAACTGATGTCCAAAGCCCATGACAGAGAGGAATAAGTCCTGGATAAGTGTTGGGATTTACTGCTGATTTGTGTTCTAGGAACAGTAAGCAAGGTGTATGGAATTGACCTTTTGAGGAATTACTTTAAATTATAATTATTACATTGCCATCACTAAATGAACTGGAATAATGTTTTAAATGTTGTACTACTTTTGCTTAAGCTTCCTTTTCAGTTTTGATTCTGAGGCTGGGTGATTCTTCTTAAGTACACTTTTTATTGGTACCACTTACTTTACAATATACTGGCTTTCACTCTGGTATTTTCGTCCATACATATTTAGGTCCAGCTCATCCCTCCAGGGTCCCCTCCCCGTATCCCCTTCCTCTTGTCTCATACTAGTCTATGCTCGGTTTAAACATGTTTTTCCTGAATAAGTCTGTTTAATCGCACAGTGTGTTTACTACCTCATGTTGCTGTAGAGTTCCTTTTTTAGATTATGAATATGGGAGTGCTTAGGAAAGTCACAGGGTCCAGCCAGTTCCAGAGGAGGGCAGCTACATTCTCTGACAGTGAAATGGCCGACTGAATCAGTCTCCTGCTGTGAGGCCACGCCCAGGCCCTCGCTGGATCTCTGCAGAGGGAGGCTTTGGAGCTGCTCACGTTTGTTTCTCCTTATTTTGCTTTCCTGAAGGACTGGAATACTTTTCTGCTGCGGTTTAATGATTTGGACTTGTGCGTATCGGAAAATGAAACGTTAAAGCATCTCTCAAACGACAGCACGTCCTCAGAGAGCACAGTGACCAGTGGGCAAGCCAGAGTGTCCACCCAGTCCCCCCAGGCCGTGGAGGACTCAGGCCCAGTTAACATCTCAGTTGCGATCACCCTCACCCTGGACCCCCTCAAACCATTTGGCGGCTTCTCCCGCAATGTCACCCATTTGTACTCGACCATTTTGGGACATCAGATTGGACTTTCAGGTGAGCGAGTGTTGGCCCCTTTTCTTTCAGATTTCTGAGCCACTTACTAAGACAGACAGCATGTGGGCTGCCGTGCTTTGTGCTTTCTGCATATGTGTGTCTTGCGTTGAGCTTGAACTGCATGAAGTCTAGAAGGAACCACCGGAACATCTTCACTTAGTAAAGTGCGTGCCATGCAGGAGCCTCTCACTGTGCACTCATAAGAGTGGGACAGTGATGGGCCCCAGGCGGAGCTCAGTGGTAGAGCATTCTCCTGGTGTATGAGGCCCTGGCTTCCATCCCCTGCACCACCAAAGAGAGAAACCGGAAAGCTGCTAGGCCTGTTTCTAGCTTTAACAGTTGAACAACACAGGGTTTTGTTTTTTATTCCTTGAGAGAAGGTCTTATTACATGTCTTGAACTCACTATGTAGCTCAGGTTGGCCTCAAACACACAGTGATTCTCCTGCCTCAGCCTCCCAAGTGCTGGGATTACAGGCATGCACCACCATGCCCAGTTTGAATTACTTGGATTTTTTTTTTTTTTTGAGAATTTGTGCTAATTAAAAAAAAACTTGCAGATAAGCTTGTAGCCTAGAAATATTGAAAAAATCAATAAGAAATATTTTTTGAATGCCTAAGATATATGTGAACCAGGCATGGTGATGCACACCTGTAATCCCAGCACTCAGGAGGCTGAGGCAGGAGGATTGTTGCCAGTTGCAGACCAGCCTTGGCTACAAAGGGAGCTCAAGGCCAGTCTGAACTGCATAGCGAGACCCTGTCTCAAAAAGAAAAAAGAAAAAAGAAAAAAAGAAGAAATATATGCGAATTGTCTTTTAATCATTTACTACCTTAAAGTATGCACAAATACGTTTCAAAAAGTTAGTATTTGTTAAAACCTAATACACATAAACAGACTGTACGTGGTACCATTTACTGTGGAAAGAAATGTAAGCAAATGTAAAGGGGTGGTGGCACTGGGTCATAACTATGTGAAGTTGGCTCTGGTACATGCCAGCCTCCTGGAATAGTTCATAGCCACTGTGTGCTGTTGCTGCGGGAGCTCAGGTATGTGAGTATCAGAATGCTGTGAGAATAACCGTCGCTGAATTGCAGTAAAAAGGGGACCCGATTCTGTGTATTTCCTCTGTCTGTGATGCCTCCAACATGCAAAATATTTTATGGACTGTTTCTTATTAAAATTTTTAGCCAATTGCAGGTCAGATTTTTGGGGAGTCAACAATTCTAGTTGGATTTAAGGCTACATCTTAACCCTAACATTGTTCAAGGGCCAACTGTATTTACACCTGTCACTTTTACTCAGGTTTATCCTGTTGGAATTTTCAGTGCTTAACGAGAAATATACAGACCGCCTTAGTCATCGTGTTCTTGGAACATCTGCCCCTCTCCCCAGTCCGCTTTGGGGGATGAAATCCAGGGTCTCAGGCGTGCAGGGTTGTACTCTCTCACATGGGGAGTGCTTTCCCATGCCTGCGTGATTTCTTAATGCTCACCATTAGTTCACCGCTATGTTAGAAGAAAGAGCCTAGGATCTGGTCTCTCCCCTTGGCATTCTGGCATTTTACAAAAGACCAGAACAACATGAGTTAACATTGAATTCCTGGCAGTGCTATTTAAGTATCTATTTAACAGGAAAAGTAGACACTTATAAGGCATGGGTCACTGTCTTCTGGCCAGTGCCTGACTCATGACAGACGGGGTGATTCAGAGTGTCGGCCCCTCTTGCCTCCAGGTAACTCCTGCAGGTAAATCCATCTCTGTGGTGTCAAGGTTCAGTGACCTCTGAGTTTTGCATGGAGCAAGCAGTTTGGCCTTGGAACCCTGTGGGTGTAGTTTAGGCTTCTTCAGACATTGGTCCCCTGACCTTTCTCGAGTCTGTTAGACATTGAGATCCTCGGGTTGTACTTGTGTAAAAGGGGAACTGTCTTCTTCTTTGGTCCATGGAATAGTGGTAAATTTGAAGTGCAAGTGATACACATAGAAGCAGATTGGAAACGAGAAGAGGGCTGTACAGGTGCTAGACTGGTGCTGTGCCCCAGCCCAGGCTTTCCAGCTCGGGGGCTGCCTGCTCTCTGGGTTGGTCACAGTGTTGCAGCCTCACAGGTGGCTGGTGTTGGGATTCATTTGAATTCCAGAGAATGATAAGGAACTCTCTATTTACTACAAACCTAATTTCTCTTACCACAGGCAGGGAAGCCCACGAGGAAATAAACATTACCTTTACCTTCCCCACGGCTTGGAGCTCCGATGACTGTGCTCTTCATGGCCACTGTGAGCAGGTGGTGTTCACAACCTGCATGACCCTCACAGCCACCCCTGGTGTCTTCCCCGTCACTGTGTAAGTGTCTCCTGCACCCACCTGCCAGGAGTGTGACTGGCCAGTAAATTCTTAGTGTGACCTGCATTGTGCTGCATTCTAGAAGGGTCTGTGATTGCACCCATGTAAAGGGTTATCTACAGTTTAATTTGCAATTCTCATGGCAGAGCTTCTGCATACAAATATCAGAAAGTTAGTGTTTCCACCTGGTGGCAAAATCCTGCTGCTCTTGTGTGTAGGCTGACTTTCCTCCAAGAACGAAGAAGCGTGAGACGGAAATAGGAAAAAGGAGCTGTGGTCTCCGACAAGAGTGACCCATAAGGCTCCTTCAGCATAAAGTTTTTGTTCGTTTTCATTTTCCAGAGTTAGTTTTTAACTAACTCAGAGTGTGAATTGAACCTTGTTTTCCATTAAACAATACTATTTCTGAAATTTACTTCATTTTTTTTCCCTTTTTTTGGGGCAGTCAGTGTTACCAGTTTACCTCTCCTTTGTCTGTGAAGGACGTAGTATGTGCGAGATGTAGTCTACTTAGAAAAGTTCTGTGGGGAATCTTTAAAAGAATTATCCTGAAATCCTGGTGCTTATGTACTTAGAGGCTTATAGGATAAGTTAAATCATTTTGTGGGGCGTGGTGACGCACGCCTGTAATCCCAGCACTACAGAGGCTGAGGCTGCAGGATCGATGTCCGTTCGAGGCCAGCCTGGGCTACAAAGTGAGCTCAAGGCCAGCCTGAACTGCATAGCGAGACCCTGTCTCAAAAAGACAAAAAGAAAAACAAAAAACATTACTTGGAGTTATAGTAGCTGATGCAGAAGTTCATATGTAAAGTGTCCATTTGTAACTAGGAATTTAGATAATTTGAAAAATTGACCTAAAAGAAGCAGAGCCCTCTTTGGCTGCATTGTATGTGAGAGGACCATGGGTTGAGTTTTGAAGGCAAAAATCAGGGGCTGGGGATATAGCTCAGTGGAATAAGTGCTTGCCTAGCAAGCGCAGGGTCCTGAGTTTGATCCCCAGTACCGCAAAAAAATAAAAATAAAAAAAATAAAGGCAAAAATCCAATATCCAACACCCAAACTCCTCAATGTTAGGGACCTCTACCTTTTTCTTCTATGTATTTCATTTATTAAGACCCCCCCAAAAAAACCTCAAACTAAAAGTACAGTGGTATTTATTCTGGACAAGACAGTGTTGTCAGAAACATTGTGTTCTTCCTGTGTGTTGCTTGGTTTGATATCCCTTCCTTTTGGGGACCCAGGTCACAGTGTCAGGTCGCTGAACATTCGTCTCCCCCTTCCTCTGCAGACAGCCTCCACACTGTGTTCCTGACACATACAGCAACGCCACACTCTGGTACAAGATCTTCACGACTGCCCGCGATGCCAACACGAAATATGCGCAAGACTACAATCCTTTCTGGTGTTACAAGGGGGCCTTTGGAAAAGTCTATCATGCTTTAAATCCCAAGCTTACAGTTATTGTTCCAGACGTAAGTGGGAGCAGTTGTGTGCATGTGCGTGCAGGCCCTGGGTGCCTCCCTGGCTTAGTCTCCTCCCCGTCCCCGAAGGCTCTGGCTGGGCTTGGGTAACCGAGTGCAGTAGTGGAAACTTGGAAAACAGGCTGCCCTTTTCAAGCATTAAGAAAATCTGGTTCTTTATTTTCTGTTTTCTTTAGCAGCAGTTATTTCTTGAGCAGCTGCTCTGTGTAACCCATAGAGATGACGGGAAGTGCTTGTCCAGTGTCCCTCTGGTAGCAGAACCCTGGATAGTGTGAATGGTGCTGCTTGGAGCTTGAGAGGTCGAAGTGAATCTAGAAGGAGGTGGACCTCTGACTAGAGAGGGCAGCCTGTCTGGGTGTGACTTCGAGAAGGGAAGACAGCTCTAGGGCGCTGCTGCCCTAGCTCGGCTTCCTGCTTCCATGGGTGCCCGCTCATAGGTAGCACTGATGATTTCTTAGTGCTTTTCCTTTCTTCTGTCATTGTGCCAGGTGGATTTCTCTTCTTTCAGTCTGGCCCTGTCCCTTTTCCGTGGCTCCTTTATGTGAGGCTGTGGAAGCCTTGGGCCAAGACTCAGGAGTGTCTGTGGGATGGGGCTGGGCGGTGGGTGTGCTTCCAGAAGCCCTGCCTCACCAGCTCTGCTTGTGTTGGAGCTGCAGGCACTTTTGTGCTGGGTGTGTTCAGAGATTGTCCGCTGCACCATGTGTAAATGAGAGAGAATGCCCAGGGGCACATCACGGGGATGGCAGCAAGCCTGGTGACTGACTGCTTGTCAGAGAGGAAGGAGTCCAGCCTGACTTCCACATCTTCAGCCAGGGACTTAGAGCAGTGGGGAGAGGGCAGGGGGAGGATGGAAGCTGCCTTGAGACATGGGTGGTGGGAGTGTAGCTGCCAGCCTTCAACCTGGAGACGGGGGATGCATCTAGGGAGGAGCAGGGGCTAAAGGTAAGTCTCTGCAGGCTTGGTAGGAGGGGGCACTCTGGTGGTGGTGCCTGGCAGTGCGGGCATGTGGAAACCAGACAGGGTGGGTCCCCAGTGGAGGTCATAAGAAACACCCCCTCTTCACTGAGTAAGACCCAGTGCTGTAGTCTGGAGACAAAAGGAGAAACTTCCTGTTCCAGCTCAGGCAAGTTGATCAGGCCTAGAGGTTGGTTGTCCTGTCTCCAGAAAGCCAGCATTAAAACCATTCAGTGACTCAGTTGCGGATGTTTCTGTTTTTCTTTTTTATATAGGATGACCGTTCATTAATAAATTTGCACCTCATGCATACCAGTTACTTCCTCTTCGTGATGGTGATAACGATGTTTTGCTATGCTGTGATTAAAGGCAGACCCAGCAAACTGCGTCAGAGCAATCCTGAATTTTGTCCTGAGAAGGTGAGCGGTGGACAGCCTTGGTCCTATGCTGGCTAGAGGTCTCAGTGTACGGATATGTCATTTAGTCCTTACCTTGACCCCAAAGGAATCAGTTACTGGCTTGTCACTGGAAATAGTCATTAGCCTGTGTTATGGTGGTGGGTTTCCAACCTCATACTTGTCTACATACTTGTCTAAAGCACTTACTCCGAACTGTCCATTGCAGAATTGCTGACCCTGGTTAGGCTGCCTTCCCTGCATATCTCTTAGTGAGAGACTCATCTTAACAGTGCTAATCAGGGTTCAAAAAGTCAGTTCTCTTTCAGCATAGGAGTTCCACAGATTGGCTGCTTCCTGAGAAGACTTCAGATTTCTGTTCATTCCTTTCTAGACTGGATTGTTTTCTTAGGGTTTTAGGACTCCTCTGCCTGGTGGATGCATGCCCTCAGTCTGGCCAGGCCTTTGGGAAGGGTGCTCCTGGGGCTGAATCCCCAGGCTCCTGTGTGACCAGATTGCTTGTCTTGGTTTCCTTTAGGTGGCTTTGGCTGATGCCTAATCTCAAACCTCCTCGTCTTTGGAGAGAGACTGAAAGAACCATCATCATTGCCTGCTGACCCCAGCCAGGGCCTGGCTACTCCAAACACATGATCTTGCAGTGTTGGGTTATTCCAGCCAAAGACATTTCAAGTGCCTGTAACTGATTTGTACATATTTATAAAAATTTATTCAGAGATTGGTCCAGTGATGCACGTGCTTTGCACTGGGTGCAGCCAGAACCCTTCGACCTCACCCCTGGACCTGTGGGCTTGGGAGACTTCTGCATAACACTAGAGGGGACTCTGAGGATCTTACACTGCAGAGCAGGTCATGTTCTCACCAGGGCTCGGTGTGCTTCCTCACTTGGTGGGGTTGAGGTTTGCTTCCGTTTTTGTTTCAGCCTGATATGTACAAGACGTTTGAAACAGTCTGCACCTTTGATATGATACTGCATTTCCAAAGCCACCAATCCATTTTGTGGATTTTATTGTGTCTGTGGCTTAATAATCACAGTAACAACAACAATGCCCTTTTCTTCATTTTGCTTGCAAGGAAACGTACCTAAGTTTTTTTTTTTTTTTTTTTTTTTTTTAAGAAAAATTAAAATAGTCACATTTTAATACTATCTAGTTAGGACAGACTTGTGCTTTCCTCCAGAGTAAAAAGTTAAATATTTAAAAGTCACCTAGATGGTAAAGATCTAAGTTTCATTTTCTATGCTGATGGTGAGGATCCCAGTCTTGTTTGAGTTGGCGCAGAATGTTCTTTTCTGCCCATCCCTCTTCCCTCTGTTATAAAAGTTAAAGCAGCTCTCTCACTCCCAAGGGCCTACACCATCAGGCCATGGCTCTGGGGTGCAGTCACAGTTAGCTGTCCTACTTCCAGGCGTGCACATGGCAGTGTAGAAAGAAAGGATGATGATGTAATTTAGTAATCGTGAAAGGGTTTCTTTCTTTTTTTTGAAAAGGAGATAAACTTTTTCTTTTTAAAAAAATTTTTTTCTCCTTATTTTTATGCAACAAACATCTTCAAAAGAAGATGGCATCTACTAGCTCTATAACATGATGAAGACAGTGCCTGTAAAATCTGAAGGAATGAAATTCTGATTGGCTGTTTCGTGTGTGTGTGTGTGTGTATGTCTGTGTGTTTGTGCTACTGGAAATTGAACCGAGGGCCTTGAACATTCTAGGTAAGTGTTCTACCACTAAGCTATCTCCCCAGCCCCCGATTTACTGTTTATCAAGGACAACCAAAAGAATTTTTCTCAGAACATTTTGATCATTAGCTCCTTGGTCCTTTTGCCCTCTTAAATTCTCTTTCGTTTTTAGAAACTTGTACATTATCTACTCCAGTCCTTTCTTGTTACTTGTTTTTGTTGACAACTCTCTGCCTTAATAAGTCATGTCCTCAGTGGTGTGTGTGTTCTCCCACACAGCGTTAGAGTAGGAGGGCAGTTAAGACCTTGGACGTGACTGTCAGCACTGTAGCTCTGTTTCTGTCTGCTCTAAATTAGAAGGAGTTCCTGCAGTCTGAAATGTGTTGGCCTGGAACATTCTGTCCCAGGCACTCTTGAAAACAATTGTGCGCTTTATTGAAGACTTAAAATAATCACCATAGTAACTTGATATGTTAATATTCCATTTTTTCCCCTTAGTACATTTCAAGTGCAGTGATCATACTTGTCTAACCAGTTTTTTTGTTTCTGGTATGATATGATTTGCTTACATGATGCATGGCTAACATTTTAGTTTTCTCTTTAGTGACTTTGAAACCCTTATCAGACAAGATTTGGAAAGAGCCATTTGGCTTGGCCTTTAGAAATGTCAAATCCTTAGGACTATCAGACTTTAGATCAAGCTGCTATTGAATTAGTAAAGTCCCAGTGAAGTGGAGTTATAGGGACAGGCTCATAATTAGCAGAATAATAAAACAGGCTAAAAGATAAGTTAAAAAATTGGTTTCACTGGTTTGTTCAGTCCAGCTCATTGCAAATCTTAATTACCCTTGTTTAATGACAGGGAATGGCTGGAATCTGTAGCCAAGGGAGAAACACTGGTAGGCATGAGAATGTGCCAAAAGTGCCGGAACAGTATGACTTGTCCTGAGGCCAGGACACACAAGTTAAACCCAGCATTCACTGTAGCAGGTAATTCCCCAGGGTCTTACAGGAGCACAGAGCCCAGCAGGTGTATGGAGAAAGGCAGGGAGCAGGGAGGACACGGCTTTAGAAGAGGCTGCCACAGAAGCCTAGGAGGGGCAGGGCACCTGTTACTGCTGGGCTGCGTGTGCAGGCTCAGGCCACGGCTGTGCCTCACCGTGGACCTCAGGACTGGGGAGTGTTCTGGAGGGGGCCAGGCTGCCCTTCAGGGGTAGCCCCACCGCGCACAGGCTCATCCTCAGGCACCTTGGACTGGAGGGCCAGTGAAAGGTCAGTGACTTCCTATTAAAATGGTTGTTTCAGATCATATTGATCTCTTTCCTTTTTCCTTTTGTCCTTTTCACCGTATGACTTGAATCAGTTTTGATTCTATTTGTAAGTTTCTCGCGTTGTTAGGAACCTGCCGTTCAGTTGCATTTTCTTGGGCAGTATGTAGGGATTCAGCATCCTGGTTTTCCAACCCTCCTGCAGGCACTGTGGGGTTACAAGGGCCAGTGGATCCATTCCACTTACCTTGCTGCATGATGGTAGCCGATCTGTTATGGCACCCACTCCCTGATTAATTTCTGTGTTTGGAATATGTGCATATGTGCTTTACAGAATAAAACATCAGGATTTATTTGCTGTGTCTTCTTTTCCACTAGTCTGGTGGGTGTGTGGGTTTTTGTGTGTGTTTCTGTATGTTTTCAAGGGTTTTGTTTTGTTTTACAGTACTGGGGATCGAACCCAGGGCCTTCACACTGAGCTACATCCCCACACTTTTTGTATTTTGAGACAGGGTCTCACTAAGTTGCTCAGTTGCCCAGGTAGGCTAGCACTTGGGATCCTTCTGCCTCAGCCTCCAAGGGTGCTGGGATTACAGGCGTGTGCCATCATCCCTGACTTGATGGGTGTGTTGTAAGGAAAGAAGATATGTAGTAAGCAGTTCAGGGCCTTTTGTAGCTTTTTCCCCCCTGAAGTATCACCTGTCATTGGGATTAGGCTTGGCAGTGTGTAATGCCAAGGTGGCCTCACTGTGACTTAGGTCTTTTTCCTGAAAGCACAGAGCCTTTTGTGGTTAATAAGACCAACAAATGCTCATGACCAGACCCACACCTTGCCGGATGGCTTAAGCCTGAAGCACACAGAGGGACAGGGAGTGCTGACTAGGCACAGCATTTTACAAGACACCAGTGGGCACTAGCTGACCTTGGCCATGACATACAGCAGCCTCCACAGCTTCTGCTGCTCAAGGGAGAGCGCGTTGACAAATGCACAGTCCTCCCTTTTTCACCGGGGAAGATGTGCCTGTGCCTTCTCTCACCCTAATAGGTGCCAGAGGCGTGAAGTCGGTGCAAGGCCTGGATACAGCAGGCTGGTACCTCTGTGGGACCTTTCTTCTGGCTTGGCACCTCGTCCTCCCCTGCTGTACCTCGAGGAGCATGCCTTGGGATGGTCCGCTTATCTTTGTGAGAGTTTGCCTCCATCATAGCACCGACTAAGCCTGTGAGTAAGAGCTTGCATTTCCCTTCTGTATCGCACAGCCTGTGTAAGATCTCACAGCATGATGTCCTCCAGTTAGAGGCTTCACTTCCAAAGCATTTCCTTTTCTTGGGGGGCTTTCCTGCAGACTGGCTGGGACTTGCGGACCGTGGAACGAAATCCCTGCGCAGTCCGTCAGGCGCACTGTGAGCTTAGTGGCTGCCTCAAAGATTGCCTATTTGTGGAGCCCACCCTTTCACCCTCTGGTGCCCAGACTTCTGCGTGCTGTGGTTGATCTTGAATGGGTGGGAGTAGTTTGAGAATCGTGAATAGGTGGCAGCTGTGCCACATGCAGGGGAGCAGGCTTGGTTTGGCTTTTGCTGTTCAGCCTCTTTCTGTCGAATGGTTTTGCTCCTTCAGCAGCAGATATTTCCTGGGTTTCTCCTCTGTGCCAGTCGGGTTGCGGGGGCTGGAGATGCGGAAGCTCACCGATGAGGTGCTTGTCACCCTGGCCCTCACCTTCAGGGGAGTGGGGGGACGGCTGTCGGAAGCATGTGTAGAAGTCTAGGGCGATGTGCTGGGGAAGATGACCAGTACTCAGCTGGAGAGGTCCCAGGCGCATCCTGGGAGAGATGAGGGGGCTCAGAGGGAGGCGCTGCATGCGGTCCTGGCGCTTAGGGCCTCTGGCTCGTTGTTGGACAGAAGGAGGGGGAGTCCTCAGGGCTTGCCTCTCACTCCAGGGTCAGATCCTGCACACTGCAGCCACAGTAGCCCTGGAGCGCATGTGCGTGCGAGAGAGAGGGGGCGGGAGGGGCAGAGGAAGAGGGCCCAGGCAGGGAGCTGCTCCGTCGCTGGTCCAGAAAAGACTGGGGTTCTTGGCCCTGAAGCACAGCATGGTGGGTAGGAGCCCAAGCAGGTGCTCACTGCCCCAGGCCATGCCATGTTGGTCAGCTAAGGTGGTTTAACCATCCTGTGCCTCTGGAAAGCCAAAGCTAAGCGTGCCCAGTTGAATGAGGGTTCAACAAGTTAATATGGGCATTTGGAACTGCCTGGTGCCCACACACGTTCAGTGTAATGAAGGTGGTCTGCAGAGGTGTTGAGTGCCGCTATGGGGCGCCTCTGGCTCCTTTTGGGCAATGAGAGCTAACAGCACGTACTATTTCCTTCCTGCTCTGGTTCTCACAGGGGTCGTGGTGTCTTCACACCTGTGCCATGGTGTCTCAGGCACTCATCGAGTTTATGAGAAGCCCTTAGAGGATGTTTATGTATATAAGGTGTGGTCAAACTATGGTGACTGCTTACATTTTAAAGAATTTATTACTGTAAACACATAGCTGTACCTCTCAGAACTGTCCCCTCACATCAGACACTGATCTCAGTGTTCTTGCCGTTCTCTGAAGCCTTCTGCAAGTCTGCTTCCTGAGGGTCTTCATTTGCACTGTCTGGCTGCCTCACTGTCCCAAACTGATTCGAAACATTTCCCTTTTGTGGTCATTTTGGCTTTGGGAAGGGCCCGAAGTCACGTGGTGCCAGATCCAGTAAATCATAGAGATGAGGACACACTCAGGTTTTTGTGAGCCCACCTTTCCATTGGATGGCGCTGGGCAGAGCATTCACTGGATTTTTGATCACGCATGTAAAGGCACACGAAGAGGACTTCTAGACCTGCTTCAGAAAGTGGTATGAATGATAGTGGGTTCAAAGGGAGGGGGCAATTTGAGGATTCATGGCAATGTGTCTTGTAGTATAATTAAACAGAGTTACTTCTTTTTCTGTTTTTGAGATGGTTTCATTATGTAATCCTGGACCTGTCATCCTCCTGCCTCAGCCTCCTAAGTGCTGGGATTATAGGTGTGCACCACAGCTCCTGGCTCGACTACTTTTCTTTTTTCTTTAATTTTTTTTTTTAGTACCAGGAATCAAACTCAGGACTTTGCGCTTGCCAGGCAGGCACTTATGCCACTGAGCTACATCCCCAGTCTCAGCTGGAGTACTTTTCAATCACGTTTTGTACATTGCAATTTGTTCCTGACATGGGACTGGTTTCCACACCTTGTCTTAGTAGAAACTGGATAATTCTCTCCTGAGGCCCAAAGTGCTCCTTTCTGGCACACTGGGCCCTGCAGTGGCTGCTTCCTGGAACAGGACCCTCCCTCCCTTCTTGGCCCGATGCTGTCCTGTTGCAGCACTGCCTGGGGCCACTAACGCTGGGCAGATGCCACTGTCCTTGGGCACACTTGGGTGTCAGGGACGCTTAACCTTCTTGGGCATACTCAGCTTACTCTAATCAGTCCCAGACTCCTCTTTTGAAAACTTGTATTATCCTAGAAAGGGTCTACCAGATGATAATGATGTGCCTGGGAGAGTCACCGTGAGTGGGACAGCTCTACACGTTGGTAAGTTTTGCAAAAAACAAAGTATACACACTTTCCTCAGCTTAGTTGCACTCCTGGGAAATACAGTGTTGGTTTAAAATGTGCAAAAAGTAGTTTATTGCAGCCCCAAATGATCATAAACACTTTTCATCTCTGTGAACGTTGGATAAATTCTGAAGCCATGTCAAATACGTGATGAATCTTTGCATGGTGATGTGTCCATTCCAGGACAGGCCACCCGTGATGACCAGAAAGCCCTCACATTTCCAACATTTCTCCTGAGGGGTAGTGTCAGTCTGTTGAAAACCAGGCCTCCAGCATTCTGCCCAAGACCAAAGTTTCTGGATTGCCTTAGGTTTGAACCTCCAGACTATCCCAGACCCTTAAGGCTGCTGTCATTTGCTGATCCCTACAGGCCACCATCCTCCAGCCTGAGCTGGACACCTTTTACTTCACTTTGCTTAACTGGCCCACATCTCAAGATGCTGCTGGAGTCAGAGGAGGTTCTGTCCTGACTCTGCTTCTGTAGGAGAGAATGGGGTTGGGTCCATAAGGACAGCCCTGCTCCAGTGTTGTCCTTCTGGGACTCCAGGAGGCCTAGGTTCTAGCTGAGAGACAAGCAACACGCTTATCTGCACATCCTTTTCCGTACCACAGACACGCAGTGCGGTGTTGTGGGAGTTGCAAGAGGGGGTCAGCCTCACCCTCTGTTTCGGCTTAGGCCTAAAACGCCCCCTGGAGTCTTATGTGTGGAAGGTGATGGGATCACGAGCGCTGTACTCATCAGGGGATTTCCCATTGGCATGTTCGGAGCTGATGGGCTCTCAAGTGTTGGGTCTGACTGGAGGTGGTCACTGGGGCTGTGCTTTCTTGTCCCTGGCTCCTCTGCATTCTCCCTGCTTCCTGTCTCCATGATGTGAGCAGCTTTTCTCTGCCCTGGCCCTTTTACCACACTCTAATGTGGAGACAGGGCCCATGGACTGAAACCTTGAGCCAAAATACACTCTCCCCCCTTTAAGTTGTGGGTGGGAAAGTATCTAAGTCCCCATGGCCATGCACGTTTCTGCCATACCCAGACAGCTCCTGGGCAATAAGAATCTTAGCCCTCTGTAAAGCTGGTGGTGCAGCAGAAATGGCTGTACATTGGTCCAGGTGAGCGGCCTGTGTTGGGTGATGTGTGAGGTGGCAGTGCTATGGATTGGAAATAGGAAGCTACAAATGCACAGTGGAAAAGCAAA
>PVLD010016524.1:0-44722 GCA_004027595.1 Dinomys branickii | reverse complement strand
CTCCCCTACCTAAACTCTCCTGTAAAAGACCGTTGGTTCGGGGCCAATGGCCTGTTTGCACTTGGCCCAGCGGCACCCGGTCTGCCATAAAGTCCTCGCGTGTTGCTTAGGTGCTGCCTGTCTCGGTGGTCCCAACTGTTCCTCAGTTTACCCTAACACTTCCCACCAGGAGCTCACAGGCACAAGACAGAGAGACGGCGAGGGCCAGTAAGCCTGCTCCAGACACCCAGACAGAGGCTGTGACCAGCCTGAGAGTTTGCGGCTTCCCAGGGAAGGTGGCATCTGAGCCAAGCAGTGAGGGACAATATGGATTAAGGCAGTGGAGCACAGTAAGCAGAGAGAGTGCGCCAGGTGCTGCCAGCCCCAGGCCCCGTCCTGGGCAGTGGGGGTGGGGTGCAGCAGAATCAGATGCAACGCTGGCACCCACAAAGATGCTGCCCTATGTCGATAACTTCGCGTTGTCCACAGCTCTGGCTGGGCTGGGAGCAGCGTGGGGTCAGAGGCTGCATCATTTCCTCTGCGTGCCAGGGCTGCGCAGGGCTGGCACAGGGTGACACACATCCTCCAGCCACATCTGTCCATCCTCCCTTTACTCCTTCCCCACTGGGAACAGACTGGGTCATTTCCTCTGGTGGAACACGCCTTCCTCCGCCCTCAGCAGTCCAGGAGAGGGGAAAGGAAAGGACCTCAATCACAGCTTTGCCTCCAGCCCCTATTCCGTGCCCACACGTCTCTGCTGTCTTGAGCCCATTTCTATTCATAACCCAGGCAGCACAGCAGCCCTGGCTGGGCCCTTCATCCTGGGTGCAGGAACTCCCCTGTGACCTTGGCCAAGGCTGTGACCTTCACTGCACCTCGCTGGCCTTATCTGTAAAACAGACCTGCTAATAATGGTTCCTACATCCTAAGATGGCTGCAGAGACTACATACAGGTCAAATGTAATGTACAATTGTCCCTTCATATACAAGCAGGATGGGTGCAAGGGGTCCCCTGTGGGCCCCCAAATCCTCCAATGTCTAAGTCCCTTATCTGAAATAGTATATCTGCGTGTAACTCATATATGTCCTTCCATTGAAAAGTTTTTGAAATATTTTTATTAACACGCATTGATTGCACAAATTACTAGATTTGACTGTGACATTTCCAAACATGCATATAGTATGCATTTATCATGTCTCCCACATAGTTACATTATCTCTGGATGACTTATCCCCGGCACAGCACAAATCTATGGAAATAGTTGTTACACCGTATCATCTAAGGACAAAAACTCACAAGAAACACTCTGCACCTGTTCAGGACAGAAGCAATTTTCCCCCAAATATTTTCAATCCCTGGTTGGTTGAAAGCATGGATGTAGGCTCCTTAGATACTTGGGACAGGGCCTGTTACAGGACCAGCACTCTGTTGCTGTCATTATTTATTATAATAATAATTAGTGGCAGTGTCATTAATTTCTCAGGCTTCTATTCTTAGTTCCCTTTTGCCTGGCCAGATGGGCGGATGTAAACTAGAGGTCAGGGGACCAGCTCGTTCCTGCCCGCCTGTGTCCCAGCACTGGGCTCAAGGGCAAGTCAGGAAGGACAAGAGTAAAGATTTTGCCTCTCCGAGCCCCAGGCTGCTCATCCCTCAAGTAGGGGAACAGAACACCCCCCTCGTGTTATGGGGGACTCTGTGCACAATGACAACACATCCTTTTCCAACTGTAAAGAAAATTCTAGTTCCTCATCTTCCTGAAACAGTCCACAACTGGGAAACTTATGGAAAATGTATGACTGCAGAGCATCCTCCAAAAACAGCTCCAGTTTGCAGAGAATGAACGACTGACTTGAAGACAGCAATATGTAATATAACAACTGCTGTTGAATTCCTATCATCTTGTTTAGTGAAATGTGTCTTGTTTCTAATGCTTTTTTATTGTTTTTAATTCTCTTTAAAAATTAAAAGAAAAAGAGAAAGAAAATGGACCCAGAGAGGTGAAGTCACTTGCCTGAGGCCACACAGCTAGGAAATCTGATTCCAAAATCTGCCAGATTTTCAGGTGAAAAGGCTTGGGTTTTCTGTTCCTCCCGACAGGTTAGCACCTCCCAGCTCTGAGTGCTCTAAGCTCTAACCCTGAATCCTGAGATCCCAGACCCTTATCACATTCCTGATCCTCCCATGCAGGTGCCTTCTCTGAGTCACCCTCTCTGATCTCCCTTCTTCTTCCCCACAAAGTCTGTACAAGCAGCTCCCACATGAAAATTACACTGTTGTGATGCAACCCCATGCTTTCCTTTTGGGTGTCTTTCATGACGCCTCCTGCCCAGTGAGAAACACCTTGGAAATTCATGGTAAAGAACAGCATTGCTTCTCCTTTTTTGATGATCCAAGATCTTTAGCTGATCACATTTCCTTTTTTGACTTGGCCACAAGGAAGCTCAGAGTCACACTCCTACATGAAAGGTGGCAACATTTTATCTCTGCTGATCTCCAGGTTTCTGCATTCGTTTTGGTTGGTCCTTAGCCCATTTATATTGGTTAAAACCACTTATATTGGTTTTAACCATTTATATTGGTTTTAATCCCTTGTAATAAATAATAATTGATTGGGTGCCTACAAAAGGCCAAACACTGTACCAAACAGGTTTAATTACATGAGCTCACACATTTCCAACAGCCTCGGGAGTGGCCCTGCTATTACTCCCATTATAAAGCTAACGTCACACAGTTAGCCAGTGACAAGATCCACATCCACCTCAATGCTCTCCCCTCAATGCTTGTGTTTAACCATGTTGCTCTCTAGAAAGTTATTCTGTGCCTGTTACACCTCTCCCTATGGCCCAGGGGTCCCAGCTCCACCCTAAAGAGAAACCCTCCTTACTGCTGCACTTTTCTGAGTGCTGAGGGAATCCACCTTCCTTTGTTTTGGAGACAAAAATATGACTGAGTTCTGGGACATACGCAGGGATCACTTACCAGCAGCCACATCTGCCCTCACAGCCCAGGCTGGAAGGTGGTTCTAATGCAGGCTCTGTCTCTGCCTGGAACCCTGGGGACAGATGAGTCATGCTAGCTCAGGTTTCAGGTTTTTGTTTTGTTTTGTTTTGTTTTGTTTTAAGAGAAAAGAACAGAAACAAAATAGCAAAGACGAAGACAAAAACTATAAAAATGATACAGAATTTCAAAACAAGATGATAGGAAATCAACAATGGTTGTTGTATTACTTATTGTTATCTTCAAAGTAGCTGCTCAGATTACCAGACATAGGTACCCAAGATTGATCCAACAATTACATATTAACTCTTCCTACACATTAAGTTCTCCTGTATAACACACACTCATGCCCAATAAACCAATAGAAATTAGTAGGACAATTATCTTAGCTATCTTGTGTGTATATATATATTTCTCTTCCTTCTTTCTTTCTTTTCTTCTTTCCCTCATCCCAGTTGTTCTTTCCTAGTAAGTAGTTTCTTTCCCTTTCACAATATCTGTTGTATCTTTCAGTTTTATTTACTCTTTCAGGTTCTTACACTAGGGAGACAATAGGATGTTTACATGTGCGGGTCTGATTTATTTCACTTACAAGTATGGTCTCTCTTATGAGTTGCATCCAGTTACCTATAAAAGCCTCAAGTTTATCTTTCTTTATAGCTGAGTAATATTCCATTCCTTAAAAAATACACATTTTTCTTATCTCCTCCTCAGTTGATGGGCATCTGGGTTGTTTCCAAAATTTTGCTATGTCAAATTGCACTGCTATACACATGGAGGTTTCAGTTTACCCAAGACGCTGACCTTACAACCATTTGACTCCAGGGGCCCAGGGCTGCCTGCTCCAAGCCTCCGGGGCCAGAGCACCGCAGGCTGAGCTCAGTGATACCTTTGCCAGGGATAGTCTCTGCGAGTCTGGAAGAGGAGACGCCAAGCAGGAAGTGGAAGCACAGGTCCCACTGCGGGCCACGTCTGAGTGGCTGCTTCCTCTCTTTGGAGCCTCAGTTGTACAATCTAAAAATAGGAATGGTAATAATACCCACCTGCCTACTCCTTGGGTCCAGGTTGCACTAGGGCAAAAGAGATGCCCTTTGGGGGTCAGGACTAGGTGGCAGATGGTCTCCAATGTTTCTCAGGCCCCAGGACTCTGCACGGGCCCAACCCGGATCCCCTAGCTCATTCTTGTCACGACAGAAAAACCCAGAAGGCCACAGAGGGTCACGGAGCTCTGCCTTGTGAGAGACAAAGCCAGCTTAAATTCAATACCTGGAACCTTTCTGCACCAGCACACTTGCTGGGTGGCAGCCTCCAAAGGCCTGCAGTTTCCAGGGTATAGGATATTCTGATCCCTTTTCCATTTCTGCTACAAGTTCAAAGTCATCCTTAAAATCCCATTTCAATGCAGTCTCCAGGAAGTGCCTCACCAAGTCCCCTCTTGTCCCTGCAGGAGAAGGACGGCGTCCACCGCCCCCAAAAGCCATGCCTACCAGAACCTGTGAATATGAGGTTATCTGGGAAAGGCGTACTTTGCAGATATAGTGAAGATAAAGTTCTCAAAACAAGGCCATCCTGGATCAGGGTGGGCCCTCAGCTCAGTGACAGGTGGCCCTCGGAGACAACGTGACAGAGGGAGACTCGAGGAGAGGCCACGGGGTCACAGGAGGAGGTGGAATGGTAGAACCACAGCCGAGGAGGCCCGGAGCCACCAGCAGCTGGAGCGGTGGAGAGGTCCCTGGTGTGTGTGTGGAAGGGGCGGCACAGCCCAGCAGACACCTTCATTTCAGACTTCTGCCTCCAGAACCTCCTGCAGAACTCCTGTTGTTTAAACCAGCCAGTTTGTGATCAGTTGTTAACCTAGGAGACAAACACCGGCCTCGTCCTGGCTCTCGGGGCGTCCTGCTCACCTCTGTGAGGCAGGTGACACTTATGTGACTGAGGTTGCTCCCCACATGCGATCAGATTGCAAGTTCCCTGGGAAGACAGTTGGGTTGGATTCAGCCCCAAATCCTCAGGGCAGAGCAAACTGAAGGCACGGACGGTTTTTCTTCTGTCTGGTTCTGTTTTCCTGACTCTGTTGACAAAAGTACGCTTTGCTTGAGCCTGCTCTGTACAGTGACCTCCGCTTGGCGTGCTTGGTACCAGCAGCCCGGGGCTCTGTGAGTGTGTTCCAGTCATCGACAGAGCAATCTGCTGACCTCGCTGCAGGCTCAGGGCTTAGAAATAACAGGGTCTCTTCTACCCTCCTCTTTTTTATACTTCTTTTTGAAAAATAACTACAGACTCAAAAGAAGGGCAAAAATACTACAGAGATGTCCCCTTGCGTGTATCACCCACTTTCCCCCGTGGTAGCACCTTACACTTCCTAGAACATGCGGTGGTGAATGAATGCATAAGGAGATGAATGAGGGGAGGGATGAATGAGCAATTGGATGAGTGCGTGAGTACAGGGCTTTTCTAGCTCACTGGGTGGGTCTGGACATGACAGGATTGATGCCGTTAAACAAAGAACAAAAGAACACATGGATAAAGGACCTTAAATGCGGCTTCACAGCCACCAGTGCTGGCCTCTGACCCACGAGCTCCGTGACCTTGAGGACATCATGTAGCTCTCTCTAAAGCCTCGATTTCAGTGTCAGTGCGGCTGAGCCAAGGCCCAGGCCTCCTGGAATGCAATGAGGAGGGAGTAGAGGTGCTTGTTTATGGCCCGGGCACTGGCTGGCACACGGAGAGCTCCCACAAATGATGAAGGAAACACTTCCTGTGTGCTGGACGACAAACCTCGCACGTATTCACACGCCACCCAGTCCTCTGGGCAGCCTGACAGGTCCCTGACATGAATGTACTTATTTTCAGCTGAGGACAGAGGTCGAAGGTATCAGGCCCGGCCTGAGAGTGACCTGAGAGAGAACTTCATGCTGCTACAAAATAATAGCCTGCCCTCTGCAAACAAGAAGTAAGGGCCATAAAGACACACAGCACCGGACCTGAAGTCTTCCTGATGCCAGTCCTATCTACACACCTGGGCCGATTGTCTGTGCAGCTTTGACTTCAAACATTCCATCCAGATTCTTTGAAACTGTGACCCCCAACCCTAAACCCTATATGGACTTAGCCCCCCCTGCAGAGAGCTGCCGCTACCACTCCGTTATCAGTCTGCCTGTATGTAGGCGGAGTAAATCTGATCTTTCCCACAGCCTGGGTCTCCGGGTGTTTCCTCACGGCCCTGTTATCTAACCCAGGGAGGCACAGGAAGCGCTGGGAAGCATTCTGCACCACTGTGGGGCACAAAGCTAAGGGGGTTTATTATTGTTGTCCTTAATGGTGGCTCTGACTATAATCAGTGTCCATCAGGTTTTCCATCAGTCCTGGCTCCTCCTGCCTCCCTCATGTCACCCTCTCCAGTTCCCCAGGTCTCTCCCTCTGCTGCTGACCAAGTCCTGCCTGCTGTCCCCAAGGCCACCCTCATATGAAAGGCCTCCTATATAACACACACTCATGCCCAGGCAAGCTCAGGACCGTGTCTGATGCACAGTAAGCACAAGCATCACTGTTACTGGCATCATAATTTATTGAGCACTTATTATGTCCCAGGGCCCATTAGAAATTGTTGTCACAGACTGTCCTCAAATGGCTGTCAGTGCACGAAGGTTTTAGATTTTAAGCTTGTAATGGGTTTATCTGGATCGGATCTCACTGTAAGTCAAAGGGCATCTATGTTGCTAGTCAGACTTCCTCCTGATTGCTCATTCTGTGATTGGAAGTCTTACCTTTGGCTCTCCTCACTTATTCTAGAGTTCAGGTCCCTTCCATATCTCTCTGTCTCTCTGTTTCACTATCTCTCTGTGTCTGTCTGTCTCTCTCTCTCTCACACACACACACACACACATACAACCTCAAGTGGAGAACAGTGTTGTAGCTCCAAACCCAACAAGTGCTTGCCATGTGGAATGTTCAAGGAACTCTTCCTACAAACCCAAAAAAGACAGCCACCCCAACGGGAAACCGGGCAAATGACAGGAGTAGGTAATGACATCCAGGCAGGTGAATTCCCCAACCTGGCAGAAGACAAACTGCAGATCACAGAAATACAAATGAAAAGCAGCAGTCTACACTTACTGGACTGTGGCAAGATCTGGAACGTAGATACTCCCCAGGCAGTCAGGTAAGGGCCTCAGCACCTCATGTCATGCTGGGGGGCCCTGGGAGCGCCTGAGACGTCCTGTTCAAGCCCACAGCCTGCCTGGAGACCTGCCGAGAGATGTTCAAGTAGACTGTTGGTGCAGCGATGCCCTCTGCTTCCTCCAGAAGCAAGCCCTTGTACGAGGTTTCCTGCAAGTAGGATTTATGAAGGAAGCATTCCAGGAAAACCAAGTTAGGGAGTGGGGAGGTGGGATTGGGAAAGGGAGGAGACCGGGCTAAGGCGCGGCATCCTGCAGAGTCCTGCAGAGGGTGAGCTCTCGCCCACAGAGCACTCAGGGGACAGCACAGGTCACACACCCGGAGGCTTGAGTATTTATGCCTCTCGGCCCTACCCCAGGATGTGCATTCCCAGGCGTAGCCGGCCTTTGAGGTCAGTCCTCGCTGAGGAGGAGCTGCAGGTGCCAGCTCCAGCGAGGCAGGAAATGGGAGCTTATGGGAGACAAGTCTAAGAAACAGCCAAGGACCCAGGGGGCGCAGGCAGGCTGTACATCATCTGGTGGCTCTGGATGCTGGAGACCCTGAGAGTTGCCCACAGTGGGGGAGATAAGATGTGGTGGCCCCTAACCTGAGATACTAAGCCATGGTGAGGAGTTAGTGATTATCAGGTGCACACACAGCAACACAGAAAGAGCATTCCGTCTTTGTTCTCTCTTCCTCTTTCCTTCTGTGTGTGTGCGTGTCTCTGTGTGGAGTCCTGGGGATTGGATCCCGAGCCTTTGTGCTGAGTTACACCCCCAGCCCTTTTTTTATTGTGAGGTAGGGGACTCACTAAGTCATTAAGTTGCCCAGGATGAGCTCAAATTTGTGACCCTCCCGCCCCAGCCTCCCAGAGTGCTGCTGTGACAGGCACATGTCCCCATGCTCACTCGGCTCCTAGAGCCATCTGAAAACTCCCAGGCCAGAGGGACCTGAGGCCCTGAGAGCGCTGAAGGACCTTGGAAACACACGCGTGCAAAGTCCCAACCCAGGTCCTGCAAGAATCAAATGGCAAGAAACACATTGGACAGATTAGCGTGGCTCCGTGGGAGGGAGGATGGGTGTGGAAAGGGGGCCATGCTGTAAAGAATGCAGTGGAAAAGCGGCCTCTAGAAGCCAACCACGGAGAGGAAGATGGAGAGGTTGTAATCTTGTCAAACTTCCCTTCTCTTCTGAAGTCCAGGAAAACCCCAAATGCACCAATACCCCAAGCCCCGGTCCAGGGCTCCCTGGCTCCCTAACCAAGACATGCTAGGCAGGTAAAGAACCAAAGGATCACCTCAGAGCCCCACCTGCAGTCCCCTCCGCTGGGCAGGGAATGAACTTGGAATTGGACGAGCCAAAGGAAGTAACAGCCATGGCCCTGTGGGGAGCAGCTATGCAGTAGTCTGTCCCCTCCTCAGAGAACCCAGGCCCTGCCAGGGACAGGATGGCCACAGGCAGATGGCTGTGTCCTGCCCACACCCACACACAGGACCCCCACAGGGGGAAGTCTAGACTCAAGGTCACATCTGGTTCCTACTGTGACAAGAAACCAAAGCCTCAGGCGGATGTTGCTGGTTTAAATCCTAAACAAATGTGTATGTGGCACTCACTAAGTTCCAACCATCATCCCAAGCACTATCACAGAAGAAGAAAGTGAGGCACAGAGAAAGTCATATACCCAAGGTCGCACGCACAGCTCAGGTAAGCACACTGGGTCAAACTAGCCCTTCTGGACAGAAGGGAAGCCCAGTCATGGGCAGACTTCCAACTCAGAACTGCTGAATTGCCAAACTGACTCTTTGCTCACCGTGGCCCTCCCTGCTCCGGGCCATTCTGAAATCCTACGGCCTTTGCCCTGAGACCCTCCAAGAATCTCGGCAAGATCAACCCAGCTGGGTTCAGTATACGCAGGTTTAGAGGGGCATGAGGAGGCTCCAGGTTTCCGGTGATTTTTTTCCCCAAGCCCCTCCATTCCAGGTAATGGCCTGAGCTGGATGGCCGCTGAGGGGAAAAGCCCTTCTGAGGTGGGGCTCACTCCTCCCCACCCGGAGGACCTGCCCCGCCTCTGCTCGCTCTCCTGCATGGATACTGGGACCAGCAGACTCCAGGCAACCACACCCTCGTTCCCTCTGCTTTCCCGGTCCCTGCAAGGTCATTTCCACGGTCCCCCCATAGCCAGAGGTGCCCAAGCAACAAAAGTCCAGGGCTCAGCGAGGAGAGCAGGCAGTTGCTGGGGTCACCTGCACCCCATCTGGGGAATGGCAGGTAGTGCAGGGATTGGAACCTGCACTCCTGTGACCCCAGGGTGCTCTTCTCAGGCTGCTCCTGTCTGACCTGTGTCCCCAGGGACTGAGGGGACACTGAGGCCAAGGGACACCTGGGCAGCAGATGCTCGCCTTTTGCTCTGCCACTGCCTGTGCTCCTTGGCCAAATGGTCAGAGTCTGCAAAGGCCTCACTCTCCTGCCTGCCTTTCCCTGCCCGCTTCTCTTTCCTCGGGCCCCGGCGGCTTGCTCTTCTGGCTGGTTGTTCTCAAGGCCTCTCTGCTTCCCTCCATGTCCTGCCCTCCCTGTCCCTCCTCTCTGGGTTCTCCCTCCTGCCTTCTCTGTTTTCGTCTTTCTAGTTCTCTCCCTCTCCCTCTGCCCTCCGTCTACCCCTCCCCAGACAGACCTCCCCACAGGCTCCCCGCCCTTCACCTAACTGTGATGTTACTCACCTAGGACATCACTGTCCCTTGTTCCTGACCAGCAGAAACCGCCAGTGGCCATTCCTACCCCCAGTCTCTCCCTTCGAGCTCTGCTGCTAATCTATCCGGGCTGCAGGCCCCTGGCCAATTGCAAGAGCCTTATCAGGACCTGTGGGCGTGCGAACCCGTCAGGGAGGCTGGAAGCTCTGCCTTCATCCTGCAAATGGCCTTGTCTGGCCTGGCTCCTGTCCCGCCTCCTACCGTCATGGCCCACCCTGATAGTTCGGCTGGGAGGCCTGGGCAGCTCTCCTCCTGTTCTCCCTGTTCCACAAGGCTTTTAAGAGCTGGAAGACCCCCCTGGGGATGTCCCGACTTGTCCCTGGGGAAACTGACATGAGCATCAGGGAGTATCTGTTGTGTACATGCTATATCCCAGAACGAGAACTGTGGCTGGCACCTCACACGCCTATGGCTCAGTCAGGTTTGTGTCTCTGTTGCATAGATCCACAGAAGGGGCTCAGAGAGGTACAGTGAGTAGCCCAGGTTCACACAGCCTTTAAGGATCAGCTTAGGGTTTGAACCACAAACTCTCTGACCCCAAAACCCGAGATTATAGCCTCAGTCAGTAGCAAAAATAGTGTCAGGCATCAGTCTGGTGCTTGACTATGTCTCTCCTCTGAACATTCTGGCTGCCCCCAGCCTGGACAACCATAGGTCAGGATGTCTTTGTCTGATGCCAGAGCCCCTGGGTTGTCACCCTGCCTCCCGGCCTCCAGGGCAGAAAGACTCCAGAAGTCAGGAACCAGGAAAGACACAGCGCCAGCAGATGCTCCAGCCAAGGGCCTGGCTGCCGCCTGGGACAGAATTAGCTGAGTGCCCAGAGGGGAGTGAGCGGGACTTGTTTCCTCCCTGGTCCCACACCCACGCGGGGCTCCCGCTGAGTCACCACAGGAGCTAAGCAGGGCTGCCAGACAGCCTGCCCCACTTTCTCCTGGGCTAGGAAGCACAGCGTTTGAGCTTGGGACTCAGGGAGAATGGGCAAATGCAGGAATTCCTGAAAGAATCTCCTTCCTCCCAGATATCTGGTCTCACACCTGCTGTCTTCCTGCTCCTTGCCTTCTGACCTCCAGCTTGATCCAGAAGGATGCGAAGGGCCTCCTGGCCTGACACCTCTGGGCCTCACAGCACTCTCTCTAGATCCTCAGCCCAAGGATGGCAAGGGCCACTTCCATGGCCACACCCAGGAAGGCACGTCCCTTCTCCTGTCCCCTTGTGAGCCCTCTTTGACACTCCTGCCGACACCCTGACTGGGACACAGACTCTCCACACATCTCTTCCTTTACCCCACATCTACCTACCTTGTCTCCTGAACAGCTCACAGATCTACCCACCTCCCGCTCACCCAAATGGCTACCACAGGCCCCTGGCCAGCCTTTTACTTTGCTACGGCTTAGATAAGTGTCTCTCAAAGGCCCATGTGCTGAAGGCGTGGTCTCCTACCCATGGTGCCCCTGGGAGGTGGTGGGGCCTTTGAGAGGTGGGACACAATGGAAGGAAGTCAGGCCACTGGAGGGGTATCGATGGGGGCCTTAAATCCTTCCTCTCTGTGTTTGCTTCCTGGCTACCGTGAAGTGAACTGCTTCTTCTACCTCTTTCTCCACCATGATGTGCAGTCTCACCTAAGGCCCAAAGCAATCAGCCATGGACTGAAACCTCCAAAACTGGGAGCCAAAATAACCCTTTTCTCTCCCTAAACTGATATATCTCAGATATTTGTTACAGTCACCAGAGCTTGAAACACAGGGTAGATCTTTCCAACATGCAAACCATATAATGTCACCACTACTTGAAATTCCTGAGTGCTTCTGCTTGCCCTAGAATCCAGACCAACTTCTTACCTAAGCCTCGTATGAGCCACACTGGCAGCAGGCCCCACAGGCCCGGATAGATTATACACACTTTCTCAAATACCCAGCCCTGTTACCATGCAGGAGACTCGTCTGCCCTTGCGACCATTCCTAACCACAAAGCCCCCAGCAAGAGCACGTGGGTGGATGCTTCTGTTTCCAGGCCAGAAAGACACCCCAGTCCCCAGTGATGGGTCTCATGTATCCCAGCCATCAGGCTGGTGCACAGAGCCACTGGGAAGACAGCCATGCCTCTTCCCATAAACACTGGCCGGCCCCTGGAGGGGGCCCATAAATAATGTCTGCCCTTGCTTATCTCCCACTGGTCTGGGCAGCCTATACACTTAATCCTCCAAAGTCAGCCTGGAGCCCACTCAGGCAGTTAATCCCGAGCTGTGTACACAGCACATCTGGAAGGAGTCAGGCATGGGCGCATTCATGTAAGCTACTCAGGATGTGGTCAGAGAAGCTGCCGAGGGATCCATCTGTCCCCAAGCCAGGAGCCAGCCTGGGGCACGCACTGGGTATGCTGCTCAGCGTGTGCGTTTGGAGGGCAGAACTTGGGGGCCCCGGGTGTCCTTGAGAAGTTGCTGCCCAGCCTCTGTCCTCCTAATTCAGGGCCAGTATAGCCCATCTTCGGCTCCAAGGACCAGCCACAGAGGCACTACACTCTACTCTGGTACCTTGAGATACCCAGCAGGTGACACCCAAAAAAGCCTCCCCCAATAGCGCCCCACCCAGCCTGTGAGAGGGAGGAACAGAGAGGGACCCAGGCTTAACTGTCTCTTAACCCTTGCTTGTAGCACCTTGGCTTTGCTTCCTCCTTTTCCATCTCTGTCAGAAGAATAAAGACACCTCAGCAGGATGTTAAAGCCACGCCAGATCCTGGCCAGGTGTGTGAGACCCAGAAGGCCATCCTACAAGGCCCCTCTGAGCCCTAGGCAGCTGGGGTTTAATGTAAATAGCCATCAACAGACTAACTTCATTTTATTGAGCACCTACTATGTGTACCAGAGCACGGAGGAGCGCTTTGTGAGTGAGCATCACCTGCCCCAAACCCTATGGGACAGTGACTTCTTCTTCAGGCCATTTCAGAGCTAAGAAGCTGAGGCCCCGCCAGGCTGAAAGCTGCCCGCAGGTCACATGGGTAGTAAATGACAGAGGTGAGATCTGAACCCAAACTGAGAATCGCATGCTCTTTCTTTTACACTTCACAAGCTGCACTTAGCAAATGTTCTTAGAAAGCTCCCTGATCCCCCCACCTCGATCCGTTATCTATAGAATAAGAGCTGGCGCTGATGATCTCCAAGACTCCCATTCTGCCTTAAAACGCCACAGTTAAGAGAGCTAAGCGTTCCTTCCAAGCCTTGGGGATAATAAGACAGCAGGACCTGGATCCACGCTGTGTGGCTCTGGGAAAGTTACTTTGCCTCTCTGAACTGTGGTTGACCAGGTCCTCCCTGGCTGCAATGAGGTTTCCCAAGCCTCGAAGTGACTCAGAGCCCCACTTGGGCTGGGGAGATGGGCTTCAAAGGGCTTCCTGGCTCTGTGACTGTGTGCCAAGCACCTCTCCTCTGGGTATTCTCTGTAAAATGGAGCTTGTGTTATCACCCTGCCGGGCGAGTGGACCATGAACATTGGAAGGAGACTGTGAGTGTGACGGCAAACAGCAGGGTGTGCGTGGTACCTGGAACACAGTAGGTGCTCAGTAAAGCTCAGGTGGTGATGATCCGTGGGAGCTGCAGTATCCCTGTCCCACGGGGGTGTCCGAGAGGGAAGCTGGGCCCCCTCCTCTCCCCAGCACCCCCACACCTCGGCGGAGTCTTGGCAAAGTGTCCTTCACCCTTTATTAAAGTCTTTCTGTGGGAGCACAGCTGTCACCCTGGGGATGCGGGCACTAAATCTTAAGGAGGAGGTGGCCCTGGCGGCGTGACCCCAGGCCTCTGTCTCTACTGCTGGAACCTGCGGAGCGGCCAGCACTGCTGTGCAGAACAGCCTACCTGCTGGGCCTGGATAAAGAGCCGGCCCTTTGCAGGGTCTCAGACCATGCCAGCAGCCTTGAACCGCATCTCACAGATGAGAAGACTGAACTCAAACTCGGAGATCTTCTCCTAAGCGCCCGGGAACCCCGTGAGCAGGGAGAAGAGGCTTGCAGGCTGGCTTCCAGCTTTTCCTCCCTTCCTTTTCAGTCCTTTTCTTTGAAAATCTGTGACAAGTGTCTGGGAACCAGGCTTTAGTTCCAGCTCCTGTACTTCCTGGCTGTGTGACCTTGTAGAACGCCCACCTCTCTGAGCCTCGGCTTCTCCTCTCTGGCACTCATCTCAGGGAGATGTGAGGAGCAGTGAAGCCAGGCTGGTGACGCTCCCCGTGACCACTGGCACTGAGTTAATAACACGAGGAAGAGGGTCGTGTCCTAGGTGAAACTGACAGTGTTCCAGGCTCCCCCTTCCCGCCCTCGCCTTGGGTATCTTCTACCCAAGCACATCTGGCCCAGGGCAGCCCCGCCCGGGCCCCTCGCTGGCTGCCCCTCAGGAGCACCTTGTTCCTGAGACTCTTGGCTCCCGTAGGACCGGAAGTGAGTTCAGCGTGGGCCTGGCCGAGTGTGGTTTGGCACCTTCGCCTGGGAGCGTCAGAAAACAGAGGTTCCGTTGGAGCTCAGGGTGGGGTCTCCCAGGCAGGCTGACTCAACCCCTCCAGCAGGCTGAAAAGCTTCCGGCCCTGGGCTAAGCTCCCAGGGCCAGGGATTCCTCCTTTCAAATCCTCTGCCCCTCCTGTCTTCTTTCCTCCCTCCTTCCAGGAACTATTTACTGAATACATACTACATGCAAGACCCATGAGGGACCAGGGACACAGCACAGACACATCCTGCCCTGGAGAGAGGGAGGGGGGCTTGAGGTCTTTATCCAGGACCAGCAGGTAGGCTGTTCTCCTGCACAGCAGTGTCAGCAGATCCGACCCTACAGATACATAAATTAATACATAACAAAGAAGGCAAATGGTTCTGGAAGCTGCCTGCCACTCACCAGCTGTGTGACCTCGGGCAAGTCACTGTGCCTCTCTGGGCCTAGTTTCCTTATCTGAAAAATAGTGTCGCTAGTAGCTCCTCCCTCACTGGGTGTTTGCAAGGATTGAGTGAATTTATGTTGTTAATGGTTTAGGAGCACGTCTGGTCACAGGAAGTATTATGTTGGGAAAACAAACAGAACGTTAGAGGGTGAGAGGTGTGAATGAAGTATAAAAGGGAACAGAGTGCAGAAAGTTGCTGGCTTAGGGAGAGGTGACACTGGAGTGGAGACCTGAGCAGAGGGTGACATGACCTATCTAATGCAAGAGAATTTCAGTCAGTGGGCGTGACAAGTGCAAAGGTCCTGAGACAGGAGCAGAATTAACAGGTACAAGAAATGGCACAGATTCATGTGTTCATCCATTCACTAAAAAGCTGTCAGCAGACACTTTCTGCATGCCAGTCCCTTGCCAGAGCTGTGGGAATAAGTTGACCCCGTCTCTGCTCTCACAGAGGATATTAAGATGTCACCGAAAGTCTGAATTTCTTGCAAACTGACCATGCTGGGCTGTGTTAGAGATAGGGTGGCATTTGGCACAGTCCCCACCCCTCTCTATTGTCCCCTGGACTCTAGGGCAGTAAGTTGCCTTCGGTTAATCACACTGCCTGCCCCTGGCTTCAGGGCAGAAATAAGAGCAATCCAGAAAAAGAACGAACTGAACCACTCTTGCTTCCAGCTGTCATGACAGCGCACACATTTCACTGCAGAAGTGAAAAATGTATGCTCAGCATTTGCGTCTCCTGTCTGGCCCTGCTGGTTGCTGAGCTGTGGCCCCTCGGTCTGTCCAAAGCAAAGCAAAAGTGGCTGGGAGACGTGGGAGGAGGCAGCATTCCAGCTGAGTTCGGAGAATGTAAACCCTTTGCCAGGTGGCGCCACAGAGGGAGAGAGTCTCTGCAGAGGGCCTGTGTAAGGTAGTCACAGAGGCTTGATAAAGGGGACCTGGGGGTGGGACAGGAGACACAGTGAGGAGAGAAGAGAGGCTCAGATTGTAAGGCCCCATGAAAGCCATCAACTGTATCCTGTGGGTGATGGGGAGCCATGGATGGTTCTAAGCAGAGGATGCCCATCTTCCTCAAAGGACTCCAGGTCCTAACCTGGGTGTGTGTTGTGGACTGTGCTGCAGGAAAGGAGAATGGAAGGCAGAGGACAGGGAGGGCCAAGTGAGCAGAAGCTCAGGAACGATCTCTGGGGTTCCAGGAATCCAGGTTCCCATCAGAGAACTGTGGGGTCTGTCAACCTATTTTCCATAAATATATTCCTTCAGAGCACATGGGCAGGTTTGTTTCCAGAGCCGTTTCCATGACAGCCACCAGTGCGCCAAGAAAAGTCTAGAACGAGCAGAGTAACAGAGACAAAGTCTCCCAGAGACTCAGCCGAGTCCTCCTGGGAGAAGCCACACTAGCCAGTCCCGGGCCCTGGGCCTCGTCTCCCACCAGAGCCCTGTGCTGCAGATGGAATCTGATTACGGTGGCAATGCTGATTCCCTGTCCCCCAGCCGTAGTGAGCCAGGCCCTTCCAGCACAGGGGACGGGAGAGACCAGAGGGAGGCAGAGTGGCAGCCAGACCTGAGCTCACACAGCAGGCTCTTCCCAGGACAGGTGCGCAAGGCGGGGAAATCCGAAGACCCCGGGAGGTGAAGGACTGGCCTCTGGAGCTCTAGGCAGCCCTCAGCTCCAAATGATACCTGGTGCCTTTTACTGTGTTGCCTGGAGTCTACCATCTGCGTTCTAGCATTCAGCCCACCCCGGTACCTTGCAGGGACAGGGAAGAAGAGGCGAAGAGGAACAGAAAAGGGGCAAAGGAGCAGGAGGAGGAAGGCGTGGGGAGAGAGAAAACAGGGCCAAGGTCACACTGCAGTATGACAGCAGGGTCAGGACGCGGACATCAGCTGTTCTTACCCCGGCAGATACGTTAGCGGTTGCTGGGAGTGTGTGGGTGTGAGTGTGTGTATGCACATGAGCATTTAAGTGTGCCCGAGAGACTGTGAAAGGGCAGGAGCACAAAGAGAGACAGGAGGGAAGCACCGGGGAGAGAAAGCAGGATCCCTGGGCAGGAGCACCAGCCCCCTTCTGGGCCAGCCGGGAGCAGGCCGGGAGCCTGGGTGACTGACCCAGGACAGGGGCTCCAGGCTCCTAGGAAGCCCTGGGCAGGGTCAGTAAAGGATTTCGAGGGGGCTGGAGTGCAAGTCCTTCCAATCCAGCCCGTTTGCTGTACTCAGGGAGCCCAGTGCCCCCAACATGGGGCTCAAGGTCCCCTGGGTTTTGCTCTGTGAGTTCCTCCACCTGAGGTGTTCTTTTCTTTTTCTTTTCTTTCTTTTTCTTTTTGAACACTGGGGATTGAGCCCATCCTTATATTCTTTTTTTGTTTTGAGACAGGGTCTCACTAATTTGTCCAGGCTGGGCTCAAAGTTGTGATCCTCCTGCTTCAGCCTCTGGCATGGCTAGGATTACAGGCGTGCACTCCTGGTTTGGGTGTGGCGTGCTCTTCACAAGAGTGCCCTGGCTCCTCCCAGCCTCACTGTGCCCCGTGCACAAATCACACTGGGCAGGCAGCCAAGTGACAAAAAGAAAGAACAACCCCTGAGGACGTGCCAGGTGTCCGGTGGGGCACCTAAACCTCCCCATCTCCTAGCATCCTGGCAAGCCACGCGGTGCCCAAGGAGGGGTGCTATGATCCCCATGGCATAGGTCCTGAGTCTATACCACCAGCCAGTGCCCGGGGAGCCAGGGCTCAAAATTAGCTCTCTGGCAGCCCGAAACCCATGTGCTCTTTAAAATGCCCCCGTGTCCTATCACAGTGTCTCAGCATCCCCAGGTGGGCTGACAGCCCCTCTCATGAGAAGGCTGTGAGACGTATCCACTGGGCTTCCCTGCCTTCCTCTCCTTCACAGTGCGACCCCCTGAGGACTTAGAAGTCTCACTTATTACCCATCACCTGCAAGAGAATCAAAAACCAGAGATTGCAGATGACAGTACGCCCCATGTAGGCAGCACCTGCACGCCCAGTGCCTCTCCTCAGGATGGGCTTTCAGGGCAGACGTTCCTGTTGCCAATTTTCAGGTGTGGAAACTGAGGCATACAGCAGCCAGGTCACTGGCCAAAGATCCCACGGCCAGGAAGGGGTGACAGTGGGATTTGAATTTGAACTGTTCTAACCCTAAGGTCTACAACTTGGAAGGCCATGACTGTCCTTTATGTATGATGTGTGGTTTGTCCCCTGGGCACAGACCTTGTCGTCCACACTGGTGGTTCCCACTTGTGTCCAGGTCTGGCAGGTAAGCAACAGAGCACACATATGCACCCCCACCTCACAGGACCCTTGGCGACCCCAATTCATCCTCCTCTAGATGGCACAGACTTGGGGGCAGGAAGGGGTGCTGCAGGGACCTGTGCATCCTGGTGGACCCTGAGAGTCCCCAGAGCCCTGAGCTGCCAGGCACCAGGCCAGATGCAGGGACCTTGGGCTGCCAGTCAGCTCTAGCCCCTGGGAATTTGCTCGCTCCAGCCCAGGCAGCTGATGAATGGGCTGGCGCAGCTGCCAGCACTCAGGATGGTGGAGTGTGGGACCCCACCCTGTTCCCAGGCTGGGGGGAAGGAAGGATAGGCTGCTCCCCCCAACACTGCCACCTCTTCCAAAGCAAAGCCCAGCCTTGACCCGGGAGGGGTCTGGCTGGGAAAACCACCCTACTCCACCCTCCCCAGCAAACAGAAAGCTGGTGTGAGGCCAGAGAAAGTTCCAGGATCCTAGAAGTCGCTGTTGGCAAGGCTTTAGGGTCTGCAGGTCTGTCACTCTTGTGTTAAAGAAAAGTCTCAGGGCCACAGCAAACTCAGATGCCAGTTCCCTGCTGACCCCTGGCTCGCTGCATCATGCTGGGCGTGGGACATGGTTCCTGCATCTGCAAAGGGGCTGAGGTAAGGACTGCATAAGGCCACATGCACAGTGTGTTTGATGACAGGTCATCCTGCTCTGCCAAGGCTGAGGGGAGTCACAAGTAAACCACGCTGTCACCTGGTCCCTCTGAGTACACACAGCCGACTGGCAGAAACAAGTGTGCCTGTGGCTTGAGGCTTGAAGAGAGGCCCTGGGAAGTCAGTCGGAGCTCTGAATTCCCAGCAGAACTCAAGGGGACTCAAGTAATCAGAAAGTACTTCCTTCTTTACTATTCTGCCCTTGAACAACCTGCTGTGTTCATCCCAGGCCTGGTTCCAGTCTCTGGATTCACACAGTCTCACACAGTCCCACATCTCCGTCTCCGGCGGTGCACCCCCTTACTCACTTTGACCTGGGCCAGCACTTTCTCAGCAACTTTTTTATTTTCTTTTGCAGCATTAGGGATTGCATTTAGGGTCTTCCCGTTGAGCTATATCTGCACCCACTCCCACTTATTTTTATTTTTAATTTTGAGACAGAGTCTCATTAAGTTGCTCAGGCTGGGTTCAAACTCGCAAACCTTCTGCCTCAGCCTCCTGGAGGGCTGGGATTGCATCATTCTTACCCCCTTGCCAGCTGGCCTGCGCTGAATCAGTCAATGGAGCTGCTTTCTCTGGGACAGGGTATTTCTTGTAGATTTGTTGGTTTGCTTGTTTGCTTGTGGACTGGTTTTGGCCCACAAAGAAGTGAACAGTTCAAAAGAGGTTCGCTACACAGGGAACAGAAATGAAAAGGGAGAGTGAAAGGGTGTGAGTGGGGACAGGACTGAGGGGAAACGCACACAATAGAGAATGCCCTAAATGCTGATGGCGGGCGTGTATGGGGCTCCAGGCTTCCAGGCAGAGCAGCTCCACAGGTCCCAGGGCCCTTCGGGTCTGACCACGCCCAGCCTTGAATTCCCAGATGTTTGGAAGGCGCCAGGGCGATATTACCTTGTACAGCAATTCAGAAAAAGGCGCTTTCCCCAGGCATGCCAGGGGCGGAGGGACTGTTCATTTCCATCTAGACACATACATTGCTGGTTTAATCTTGAGCAATTTCTAGACATCTGAGAGAGGGCCTGAACAGTGGTGGCCTGAAGTCTTCCTCCTGGAATTGTCTCAGAACTGGTCCTTTGGCAAAATCAGCAGCCATAAGGGAGACACCGTTCCTTGTGGGAAAATGCCAGGACAGAGGCTTCTCTGCACCCTTGGGGGACAGGCCTGGCGTCCCCACACACACATGGCTGTTGATGTGTTTTATGAAACAAACGACCCTGAGGGAGACTCATGTGACCCGCAGGCCCTGTCCTAGGACACCACCACTTACATACTCATGAAGCATGCTCCTCTTGGTCTCAAAGCCCCCATCTGGACAGAAAGTTATCCGAGAGCCCCTCCCTGTCCTGGAGGGGAGGGGAACAAAGGAATAGAAGTCCCCATGTCCTGCCCTGCCTCCTGGCTGGTCCTGGGCCCCATGCTAAGCTCTGGCCCTGCGTCATTAGATTCCCAGAAGGGCCCAGTAAGGCAGGTGCTACTATGATCCCCCTTTGAAAGATGTGGAAACCGAGACGCAAACAGCTACCTAAGAAGGTAGCTGGGTGCCAGGCCCCTGTGTCCAGAACTGTCAAGGATTTAGATAGCGCCCCTTCTGCACAGAAACAACTCTCTGGTTACTTCTCCCATCCAGGGGTAAAAGCTGAGGCTTAGGTCTCAGGTAAAAGGGAGGTCATGGGGACCCCAAATCAGGAGAGAGACCCCAAATCAGATGTACAGAGAAGGCAGATTTGCACCCAAGGTACCCTTGGCAGCCCCAGAGGGGGAGCTGGGCTCTGTGGGTCCCCCTAGAGGAAGCCAGTTAGGCCAAAAGAGAACAGGGCAGTGACAGGTTCCAGTACTGTCTGGATCCCAGAAGCAGGAGCCTGAGGCCAGGAGGAAATATGTTTTGGAGGAGAGCTGGCATACCTGGGCAGCCCCTGGTAGTGCCCCTTTTATTTTTGCATTAGTGGGGATGGACCCCAGCAGCTTCATACTGAGCTACCGGCCCCCCTTGTTTATTTTTTACTTTGAGACAGGGTCTCACTAGGCCAGTACATTGCTCAGGCTCAAATTTGTGATCCTCCTGCCTCAGCCTCCCAGATTACTGGGATTACTGGCCTGTTCCACCAGGCCTGGCTAATTTTCTGCTTTTCTTCATTTTGAAAATAAAAGCAGTAATGACATTCCTGGGGTGCCAAAACCCTTCCCTCCACCAACTCGCCCCAGCCTTCCTGGCGACAGGAAAGGTTCCAAAGAAATTTTCTACCTGCAGCTCAAGAAGCAGCCCTGCTGGCAACAGGGTGCCTGCCCCTCCTGGGCAGGAGTCCGGTCTCTTTCTTTGTAATACTCATGGTGCCCCCCACTCACCTCCCTGCAGGCTAAGTGGCAGGCAGACAGAGAAGTCTTTGTCTCCCTCCTCCCTGCTTCCATGTCCTCTTGCAAAGAAGCCAGCCCATAGCATCTCCGGGGCAAGCTTCTAAGCATCCCACCACACACACCCTTGAAACTGCTGCCTTAGTGAATCTTGGGAACCACAGCAGTCAGATTCAGGGTTCCTCTCTCACTCTGCCTCCCAACTGCCCTGATGACTGCCTCCCTGTGCAACTCACAAGCGAAGAAAGCAAAGCTCAGAGGGGTCAAGCAATCTGCCCAAGGTCACAGAGCTTAAACATGCAAAAGCCAGGACTCAAAGCTGAAGCCATGCTCAAGGTGTGGTGGTCAAGGAGGCAGGCGATGGAGCCAGATGCCCAAGTTCAAAGGCCAGTTCTGCCAGATAGTACCTGTGGGAGCTCTTTGTGTTTAAATTCTGTGCCTCTATCTCCCTATCTGTAAAATGGAGCAGTAAGAGCATATACTTCATAGAGTTGCAATTAGGATATGATAAGAGAAAGAATATAAAACACACAGAACAATGATGCATGGGCCATAATCAGTCTTCAGCAAGTTAAGTAACACCATTACTGTTACTGCTGTTAAGAATGATCAGGAGTCTTACTATTATATGATGTTTCATCAGACATGACTATGGTACAGTTGTAAGGGAGTGAATTTTAAAACCTTCCTCCCAGAGCTTCTTTCACAGTGAGGTATAAATATCTGATGACAGATGACATAGTCCTCATTCATTCACTGACTAAACCTTAACTGAGCACCAGTTACCTGCCAGGTGCCAGGACAGGAACTGGAAATACAAACATGTAATCCCTGCCCCTGAAACCCAAAGCCAGGCAGACGAAACACATAGTAAGTCCACGCAGCCAGTGCTCGGTGCTGAGGCTCACAACTCCAGCTGCAGAGTCAGGCTGTGTGTGGTGTCGCACACCCATAATCCCACCACTTGGGAGGCTGAGGCAGGAGGATCGTGGCCAGTTTGAGACCAGCCTAGGCTACAAAGTGAGCTCAGGGCCAACCTGAACTGCACAGCAAGACCCTGTCTCAAAAGGACAAACAGAAAAGAAAAAAAAATGAAGGAAGAGAAGCCAAGGGCCTGGAGGAGCTGGCCCGGCTGACACTCAGACTGGGCAGCCGCTGGGACGCAGGACCTGTGCACATTCACACTGCAGCCAGAACCACAGCTCGGCTCCGAACTGGGGTCTTCAGGGTGTGTGGTGGTGGAGGAGATACTGGAGACTGAACCCAGGGGCCTTGACACTGGCCTACAGACCCAGCCCTTTTTCAACTTTTTGTTTTGACGAACGGTCTGTCTCTAAATTGCCCGACTGGTCTCGAACTTGAGATCCTCCTGGGATTACAGCTGGGATTCAAGGCGTTGATGGCAGAAACGCAGGCACGATGTGGAGCGAAGGTGGAGTTGTAGCATGAACTTAGGGACCCTGGTGTCCCCCCAAGACCCTAAAGGGGAGGCCCGGTTAGGGAGAAGCCCTGGACCCTGCCCAGGCTTGAGGAGGTGAGCAACGGGAAGGCTTGCAGTTCTTCTCCTGAGCTCCCCCAGGACGCCTAACCCCTCCAAGCATCTGCCACATGGAACTAACCCCCAGCACCCCTTCACTGCCAGTACAAAGCAGCAGCCTGCCTCGCAAGACCCTTGTGCCAGGTCACGGAGGGGCAAAGCCTTCTTCCTTTTATTCTCCCTTCTCCCTCTATGCCTTGGTCAGGGTCCGGACACTTGCTCTGCTTTGGCCTTCCCACACCCCCATACCAACCGTTGTCTGGCCCCGCCCACACCCACCGGCCCCTCCCACACCCACTAGCTCCGCCCACTGCCCATCGCCTTCCTTCCTTCTGTGAGGAAGTAGAAGCTCCAGGTCCCTAAATCTCCAGCAAGGTCCTATTTAAAGAAACACAGATGGCCAGGATAGCACAGCAGCACAGTGCCTGCCTGGTAAGTGCGAGGTCATGAGTTCAACTCCCGGTACCAAAAAAAAAGAAAGAAACACTGTTCAGTCTTGGAAGAAGCCTGTATGCCCATCAGCAGATGAATGCACAAAGAAAATGTGGGTATTTATATACGATGCAATACTACTCAGCCATCAGGAAGGGTAACTAAGTCACTTATAGAAAAGTGAATGCACTTTGTGCCCATAATGCTTAGGGAAATACATCCAATTCAGAAGGTTAAATGTTGCATGGTTTCTCTTAGATAAGAAACCCCAAGAATAAATAATTTGAAGACCAAAATGAAAGACAGATGATAGGAAACAGAGAGATAGACTTTGTGGAGCTGGCAAGGGTATCTGAGGATGGGGAGAGACGGGTGAGGGAAGTAAAAATGACCAAGATGCAATATTTATAGGCACCAATTCCCCACGATGAAGGCGTTTATCATGTATCCCAAACATATAGTAATACACCAACAAAATAACAAAAACTGCAGCAACCCGGTCTGTCAGCCGTACACACCACAGGGCATGGCACTGGGTGGTGTAGGAGCCAAGGGTAGAGCGAGTTCACAAGCTGGGAGCCCCCACCCAACGCCTGCATCAGCTCACAGCTGCCCTCTGGAGACCAGCCCTCAGCCTGTCCCTCACTGACACGGTCACACACCACATCCCAGGACTGTCCACGAGGCCATCCCCACCCAAGGCACAGGTTTGCTTGGCTCCTTCCCTCCCTCCCTCCCTCCCTCCCTGCTGCGGTTTGAGTACGGTGTGTTCTTTGCAAAACTCAAGCTGTAATTCATTACTTATTACAATATTAACAGGCGGCATCTGTAGATGGTGGGCTCCGCCCTCCTGAGTGGATGAATCCATTTGTGGGATTAGTGGATTAATGAGTTAGTGGCTCCTCTGCAGTGTGTCCGAGATAAGAGCTTGTTTGCAGGGCTTGGTCCACACTCCCTGTCTTGCCCTGCGCTGCCGCTGCCGGGGACCCTGCCAAGAAGTGATGGCCGTCCCCTTGACTTTTAACCAGAATCATGCGCCAAAATAAATCTCTTTGCTTTACAATTTACCCAGACTGTGGTGCTGTTTATTAGCAACCGAAAACAGACGAAGATGTTCCCCATCTGCTGAGAGCAGAGCTAGAACTGGGGGAAGACAGGGTCCACAGATCTGGGGAGTGCCCCAAAACTCAATAATAAAAAAAAATAGCAAGAGTTTAAAAAATTAAAAGTAATGCAAAAAATGCACTATGAGCAAAATCTTAACATTTTAAATGTAATGAGGTCCAACCCTAACCTGGCACGAGCTGGCCTGGATCACCTTACCCTCATCCCAGCACTGCCTGAGAGCCTGTCTTCAGCATACCAGATTCATCCAAACCCCTGCCTCAGGCTCCGCCCCTGGGGAGCTGGGTCTAAGACAGGTGTCCAGCTCAAAGCCCATGAAAGGGCTAATGGCGTCTCTGGCCAGGAAACATGTCCCTGCTGCCCGACCACAGATGGGGACAGACAGGCCTAGGGCTCACCGAGGTGGCACTTTCCCAGATGTTGTGATTGGAGCTACCCAGGTTCAACTCTTGGTTCTTCCATTCAGCAGTTGTATGACTTTTGGCAAATTACTTTACCTCTCTACGTCCCAACAAACTGCGAATTCTCTACGCTGTTTCTCCACATGAGCCACACAGACTGACACCAGCACCAGCCTCTGCCCTTCACCAGGATTTACCTAAAAGCTTCTGAGCCACAGTTTTCCTGTTTAAATATACCCCGTGGCATTACTGGTGCTGAATGCAAAATTCCCAACCTTTTTTTAAAGCATGTATCCTCAAAATAACTTTGTATGTTTTAAAAATAAAACTCATGACCTCAAAATAAGTTTAGTGAAAATTTGGTTTTCCTTAAAGGAAAAAAAGTCTGCAGAGAATGTCCCCAGATCCTGTTTCCTGAACTATGGGGGGGGTACTATACATGGGGGTCTTATTCGGTCCCTTACAATCATTTTTGGTTTTTTTTTAGCAATCGTGACATGCTGGGTGCAGGGGTCATGGGCTGCAGACACACATGTCATAGGCAGCTAAGACACCTCCTCCAGGGCTAATCACAGCCAGCCTCCAGAAGGAAGGGGCCACCGTGAACCACCTGGCACTGGAGGCCTCTGGGATGCCTCCACTGGGGACAGGCTTGTGCTTAGTTTTGCCCAGAGATACTCAACTGAACCTCTGGAAACCACAGCTGGCCCAGAACACTGGCTTTTGGAAGGGAGGAGGGAAGGAAGGAAGGAGGGAGGGGAGAGAAAGAGGGAGGAGACAGAGGCATCAGGAGGACAGGAGGTACACTGGGAAGACAGACCAGGTACCAGGCAGCTGGCCTCAGACCCAGCATCACACAGCATTCCGCCTCCCACATCTGGGAGACAGTCAGGGACCCCACAAGCTTTGAACCCCCTCTAAAGAACTGAAGATCTAGAGATGTCCACACCATTTCCAAGTGATACCCTAGGAGAGAAACAAGCTGGGTGCTTCCCTCCCGGAGGCCCCAGGTGAAGCCTAGACAGGCTCTATGGGAGGCTCCAGAAACCTGTCCGACGCCAGCCTGGGGCCAGGATCCTGTTTTATCAGTGCCATCTTCAACCCTGAGAGCTCCTGGAAGTGCCGCCGGTTTCCAGGAACTCACCTCCCAAAGAGGAAGCAACTTGTCCAGAGTGCCCCAGTGTATGAGCAATCAGAGGAGCTTCTTATCAAATCACACCAAGGCCAAGGCCATGAGAAGCTAGTGACCAAGTAGTGTGACTGTATCTCTCTGAGTGTCCAGAGCATTCCCAGGGGGTTCCTGGAAAGCAGCCAGCATCCCTGCCAAGTCCCTCCTGCCCAGGTCCCGCTTCTTTGCTTTATTTCCCCCTCCCGAGTGCTGGGGTTTGAACCCAGGTCTGTCACACTGAACTATATCCCTGGTGCTTTTTTATTTTTCATTTTGAGACACCAGGTTACTCTGGCTGGGCTTGAATTTGCAATCCTCCTGCCTCAACCTCCCAGAGTGCTGGGATGACAGGCATGCACCACCATGCCTGGCTGCCAATTTCTTTGCTTTCAACTATTCACTATGGTAAATAGCAAAACAATTAAGAAACAAAGGAAAACTTTCTCTCCCATAAACAGCCTCCCAACTCATGACCCTGAGAAGTATTGTTTTCAACTCCATTTTACAGATGAGGTCAACAAGGCCACCTGGCAGAAAAGTCAAGGAGTTTGAAACCAAACCATCCCTCCTTTCCAAACACACCTGATGGAAAAATGTATGTATGTGTGTATGTATATACATATGTGCAGGATAGCTAACATGGTTCTACTATTGTCTTATGTCACTTAATGGTAAGGAATAGTTGATGACTGGTTGTTTGATCAATCTTGTATGTCTATATGTGTTCTCCTGAGCATACACTTTGAAGATATCAATATGCAGTGCAACATCTATTGTTGGTTTTCTGTTGCTTTGTCTATAATTCAATTCTGATTATACTGTTATTGTGCTACTTTGTGTCTCTGTTAATGCTTTCTGTTTTTTTCTTTTTCTGTTGTTGTTGATGTAGTTCTTTTTGCTTTCACACTTTAAAAACAAACACACCTGATGACACTCAATCCTGCGACACCAAGGCTGGTGTCCCATCCCCCCCCCTCCTCTTCCAATGCCTGTGCATGGAAGGCAGGGATGCCTGGCCCTGGAAGGCAGTGTCACCCACCCAGCCAAGAGTGCCGGGACCCCAGACTTTGCCTTCAGAGCAGAGATGCAGCTGGAGTAACCACTTCTGTGCCCAGGTTCTGTTGGAAAGGCTGGCCACAGCAGGCAGTGTAGACATGGGCAGGCCAACACTGTGACTCTTGTCTCCACAGCCTAACTCCACTGATGTCCAGTTTTGTCGCATTAAAAAAAAAATTATCCCTATTCCAATCACTAGTGTACAGTAAAGGAAAGGAACAAAGAGGGGCCAGCAGAGGTGTGAGGAAGTTGGAACTCGGCCTTCTCCTGGGGGATTCACTTAGGAACTTCCTGCCCTCGAAATCTTGAAGCAGAGGAGGTTGTTCTCCTTGGCATCCAGGAAGGTCCTGGACCCTAAAGCCTCCCATCACCTGTGACCACAGGGCCCGATGCCTACCACCTTTAACACTCTGCCATTGTCAGCTGTGGACACCTCAGTGTGAGGGAATTGACTGCTTCGCTTTCCCGCGGGACACATGGATGGAAACAGGCCTCTGCAGGAACGGAGCCTGAGGTGGACACATAGACCCATGAAAGATGAGGAGATTACCATTCAGGCCGTACGTGGAGTTAGTGCAGGGAGAGGCAGAGGCAGAGGGCAGAGAAAAGGCCTGAAGGTCGAAGAGCAGAAGTACAGATGCCGCCTGGAGAAGAGGACTGACTGGGAGAGTAAGACTAGTACAGGCGTGCGGTCTCGGGGGGTTAGCCGCCCTCTCTGAGCTCAGTCTCAGCAGAACGTGGCTGTTAAGGGAAAGAGGGCTGCGGGAAAGGCGGCAGGTACAGACTCCACCATGTTTCAGAAAGCATTTTCCTCATGTGCACCCATCTTACTTTTAGCTTTAGCACGCAGAAGGCTTAGGCAGGATCCCTTGACAAAGGACCTAGTAAGTGCTAGCCCACTGTCAGGTTTTTCTCACAGCTTATCTCATTTAATTCTCCCCACATAACTCAAGAAAGCAGGTTCTGTCATCACCTCTGATTTATAAGTGAGGAAATGGAGAGAGGGAGGGAGAGAGAGAAAAAGAGAGACAGAGAAAAGGAGGGAGGGAGGTCCAAGATCACCTAGCTGGAACTAAAGAGGCCCAGGATTCGAACACGGGTCTGCCCAACCCCACAGTGAATCATTTTCCCTATAGGCCCCACTGGAGACCAAGGAGCTAGAGCTGCTAGAGGGTGAGATCTTTTATTTGGCTAATAAGGGTGTCATGGTTAGGGAACGAAGGAGCAAGTGAGTGAATGTACCTCACTCTCCGGCCCTCAGGTTCCCTGGCAGTGAGGCAGAACTGTGTGCCCCACTTCCCATACTTCACATGCGTGGACAAGAAGCCAGAGGGTGTCCACCATTTAGAAACAGCCTGTAGGGATTGGGCCAAAGTCTGACTGGCGCAGAGGACAATCTTGGTGACAGGAAGTGGGATTGGACAGCGGCCCAGCCTGGACACAGCCAGTGAAGTCTACCTGTCGCTGCCAGCAGGGGAAATGACACAAAAGACTCTTGGAAGGAGGCTCTACAAGGTGCTGCTGGCTTCCGAGCCTCTGGGAAAGTATGAAATGCCAGGGCTAGGGCAGGGCCGAGAATACAGCGTGAGCAGAGAGTGGCCAGCCCTCCAGGACAGAAGGAGGCCCAGGGCCCAACCTGACAACCACCATCACCCCAAGGTCACAGGGAGGGAGGCATCACCCAGCCAGCTATTCCTACGATCTCTTCCTGTACCGAGGGTCCTATTTCTGATTTCCTTTACATCGAGGGTTCTCATGGGAAGGGAGGGGGAAAAGAAAATAAAACCACAAAGGGAAGGCCCTTTTGGCCAGACAGGCCCAGCTTCCCTCAGGAGCAGCAAGGTTGAGGAGTCAAGGTTCCCGCCCAGGCCCTGCAATGGTTTTTGGCCAAAGCAGGAAATGGAAGGGAAGTGCTTGGGGCCAAACTAGGCCACTGGCATTGTCCACAACCAACTTTTCTTGGCGTTTCATGGCTCAATTTTTCTAGTCCCCTCTCTCAGTCTGACCCTCTTCACACAGAGGCCACATTTTATTTTTGAGCCCTACCCTGGGCTAAGATTAAGTGACTTGTGACTTTTTCAATGTCTCACAGCCAGCAAGTGGCAGAAATGGGTTTCTGAGAGGTCTGTGAGGAGAACAGGCTGCCTCTTCTGCCCAAGGGGTAGACATCACCTTCTCAGGCAAAGGAAGCTTTTTTTCTTCATGACCTAAATCCCTGACAGCTGAAGAGGCCTCCTGTGAGTTGAGTCTGCTATAAAGGAGCCTGAAAGAATCACCCGTACTCCCAGAAGACCTGCTCCTGACGTCAGTTGTCCCAACTCCCCATGGCTGGGAGGTCAGGGGCCCCTCTAATGCCAGCCAGGCGGAGTCTGGCTACAGAGAGTGAGCTGAGGCTCCCTCGGGCCTGCAAGGCATCATCGAAACGCCCTGGGCAGATGTCACCCTAAACCAGTTTCCTAATCCTAAAGGAAGCACCTCCTCTCCTGCAGCTACATCAGCCTGCAAGTCTGGGGAGTGACGGGGGAGGGAACCCACCACTGAGTCAAGAAGTGAGAAGTGTTTTCTCCTCCATGCTGGTTGATGGGCCCAACAACCCAGGAGATGAAGCCACAGACCAACATGCCTTCTGCCGACTTGTCATTTCAAACTCAGCTAGCTTCAGCTTGTCTGGAGCTTCCCTTGTCCAAGGGTTCAAGTTGAAGTGCTGAGTGTGGACAGGGAGAGGATGCGGTTCTGGTAGCGCAAAGCATGTTCGGTCCCTGGGAACCTGAGTGGAGGACATCAGGTCCTGCATAGCATCGACGCCCGCCTGTCATTCCCCGCTTTCCACTCACCCCACCAAGCCTCCAAATCTCAGCTGCGCGCTGCTATCCCTGCCTGAGATCTCATTTCGGCCAACTCTCCTCCTGGTAACTCCTGGCCAACTCAACCTTTGAACCCGGCTAAACCTTTGCTTCCTTTTGGGAAGCAGCTTCCACCTTGAAAGCTGCCTTCTCTTTGCCCTGGTACAAATTGTTCCCTGACTGAAGGAGGCTGGCTGTTGTGTGAGCAGCTTGAGAACCAGCACTGAGTCAAAATAGCCCTGTGCGCTAGCACTACTGACCACGTAATGGATAAGACAGTGCTGAGTAGTTATGGCCATGAGCAGTTTGCCCAGGCACCCTGACATGCAAGCTAACCTTCAGTCTGGATGGCACCCCACTTGTCTGCTTGCTCACCTGTCTCCCCATTGGACTGGAAGCTTTCTGAGGTCAGGGCTTGTTCCTGCCTCTATCTCATGCTCCTGGTACACAGTAGGTGCTCAAATAATACTGTATCCCAGCAATTGCACTGCTTCCCGGAACAGTCCCTTTCCTTTTCTGAGCCTCGATTTTCCCACCTGAGAGGTAGGCATGACAAGTGGTTATCTCAGATGACCACTGTCACTCACTGGGTTTTCAGATCGAGCCTGGTTGGCAGATTGTCTTTAAATATAGACTTTAACATCCCTTCCCCCAATACATACATCACTCCTCTCCTCAAGAGGTGGACTTTGTTTCTCCCCTCCTTGGGTTTGTTTGTTTGTTTGTTTGTTTTGTTTTGTTTTAAGACAGGGCCTCACTATGCAGTTCAGGTTGGCCTTCAGCTCACTTTGTAGCCCAGGCTGGCCTTGAAATCCAACAATCCTCCTGCCTCCTGAGTGCTGGGATTATAAGCATGCACCACCACACCTGGCTTCTCCTCTGCTTGAAACAAGGCTGTCCTGGTGACCTCCCATTGCTGACAGGAAGTGGCAGAAGGACCCTGTACTAGTCCCAGGTCTAGCTCTCAAGAGATCTGGCAGCTTCAGTTTTTGCAGAGTCCTGAGCCTCCAGATAGTCAAGTCCAGCAGCTGCTTGGAGAGAGACAACACTCTTGGCAGGACGCGAGCCCATCTTAAACAGCCCAGCCCCGGGTGAGCCCCAGACGGAACACAGCCCACGGTGACATTGTAGCACTGCACAGGCCAGAGACGAGGTGTCCCTGCAGAACTCTGCATGTTGCAGAATCATGAACAAATTAAGTCACTTCAAGCTGTGCTTCGATGGCACAGAGATAAGTCGCTGGAATGTGAGCGAGGAGTGTGGAACTACCTCCCTGGACTAGATCGGGTCAAGTCAGTGGCAACTCACTTCCACACCAATTCCAGACCTTCTGGGGCCTGCGGGAAAGGAAGCTTCTAGATAGACAGGAGGTTGGTCAGCATGAGAGAGAAGTCAGAACCCCATCAGAAACACAGTAGAGCCCCTGATGGGGTGAACTGAAGTGATGATGTGGTCCTCTAGGGGTGTGTAAGCAGGGCACACCACGGAGGGGTGCAGCAGTCAGAGCAAAACAGGACATTTAGAGAGGCACAAGTGAGGGAAACTGAGGCACACTGATATCAGAACAGGGAACAGCAGGCTCTTGCAGTGAGGGGACAGCAATGATCCATCCGGAGCTACCTCGGACCCTGAGAAGCTTCCAGGAAGAGCACAAAGTTTGCTGGACAGCTGTAACCGCAACCAGGTTGGCACACACCTCCACAACCCTGAATCCTGCAGAGAGTTCAGCTCCTGGGAGCCCTAGGGCCACACCAGCCTTGCTCCCAGCCTGGCGAGGAAACAAGGTCTCCTACCTGGAAGTCACTCATGCTGGGGACAGAAGGGCCCAGGCTGGTGGTCCGTGTATCCTGCTGAGCCCCCACCAGGTGCAAGATGCCAGGTACTAGATTCTAGCTGTCCCCTTCCATCCTCGTGACAGCCCTGGGGAAGATCTGCCCGTCCCTTTCACAGCCCAGGGAACTCACATGCTCAGCTGGCTGCGCCTGTGTGGTGAAGCAGGGATGTGGACCCAGTCAAAAGGGTGCCAAAGTCTGGGGTAGAAGTCAAGCCTGGCAGCTATTCAGCTTGCCCCAGACAGCCTCACGGGTTGTTTATCCCATGTCCTTTCTGATTGCTCAGAGCATTACTGAACCAGTAAGTAGAAGAATGGCCATCTGAACTCTCACATCCAAATTCAGGAGACAAACGAGCGCTCTGTAGGGTTTGAGACGTTCCTCCCTGTGGAGGTGGAGTGACAGACCCAAGCAGGGGCTTGTCTAACCTCTGGAATGTATGACTGTGTGACCCTCAGTTTAGATCTAGAAAGTCCCCCCAAAGGCTCATGCATTCAGACCTGGAGCTCTGGAAGGTGACTGGATATTGGGGTCCTACAGCGGGCTTGCTGTTAGGAGGTGGGCCTGGTTGGTAGTGGGTCACTGGGCCGTGACCTGCAAGCCCATTTCTCCCTCCCGGGCCCCTCCATTTGCTCTCTGCTGCCTGCACACCACGATGGGAGCAGTCTCCCTCTGCCAGACCCTTCTACCATGCCCCTGCTGCCTTGGAGCCAGTCAGCTATGAACTGAATCTTCTCAAAACCATGGGCCAGCAGAAAGCTCTCCTCCTTTAAATGGTGGGCGTTGGGCATTTTGTCACAATGACGAAAAAGTGACTAATACAGTGACCTTATAGGGCAAAAAGACATTTTGCACATGTGACTAAGTCAGGCATCCTGAGATGAGGATATTACATGGATTAGCCAGGTGGTCCCATGTAACCACACAGGTCCTTATCAGTGAGAAAAGGAGGCAGGAGGGCCGGAGTGGTGCATCCTGAGAAGGCCTCCACCCTGGAGCTGGCTTTGGAGGTAGGGAGGGGACCACAAGCCAAGGAATACAGGCAGCCCACAGAAGCTAAAAAAGGCAGAGGCTGATTCTCCCCTACAGCTTCCAAGAAGGAATTCATTCCTAGCTATGCCTTAATTTTAGCCCAGTGAAATGTGTTTGGAACTTCTGATATCTTGTTTAAAGATAAATAAACAATATGTAGAATAAGAGATAAAGCTAAGGAAAAATAAATTCATGTTGTTTGCACCTAATCTGTGGTAACTGTTGTATGACAGCAACCAGAAAATAACACACTTACTACCTAGACCCTTACTTCATCTAACATGCAGGAATTCATACATTCCAAGACTGGCCAAACATTTACGTACAAAGGAGAAGTGTGTTATGAACGTCCCTGCCCTGAACAAATCCCCTAAGTTATTAATTGAGCACACAGTACAAGCCAAAGGGCACAGCAGATGCTATTAACAACCCCAAGACAAGGGAACTGAGGTTCAGAGAGGCCACATAGATCTGTGATTGATCCAAGTTCAGGAAGGTAGCCAGTGCCGAGCTCAGGGCCAGAACCTGCTGTGCCTGGCTGCAGGGACTGCACTTCCCCTGCTACACCACACCCTGTCCCTTCTGGCTCTCATCACCAATTCCCACAGGGAAAAACCAAGTGTGCTAGCTGTCTCTTGCATCCATCTCCCCACCCCCCACCTCCTTGCACAAGAGTTACCCCAAGCAGGACCCAGGGCTGGGATCACGGAACTCAAGTCATGTCCCCGAGAAAGCAGAACCGATTCCTACTCCTGTCTGAATGGCAGCTGACCCCCTGCTGACTCAGCCGTGACACTTCAAGAAGGGCAGGAGCTTGTGGGGGGAAGCATCAGCCCGAGGAACCCCAGCTGCCGCAGCCCCCATTTGAGGCCCCACACCCAGCCAGGGGACCGGTCCAAAGCACCTTCTCCAGTACAGGAAGCAGATGTCCACGTCAACCCAAACCTGCAAGCTTCATTGAGTTTGCATGTGCCAAACTCAGTGTTTTGTGTACATTTAGTCCTTTAAACCCTCCCAAAGCTCAGATGAAGCCAGGGCAGAGCTAGGAGCTGAACCCTGGAGAAGCCAGCTCTGAAGTCTATGAGCATCACCGTGTTATGCTGCCAACCAATGCTACTCAGTCGTTAGTGTTTCTTTCTGTCTTTGACAACACAGTGTACAATTCTTGCCTTGGTTCTATCCAGCCTCACAAGAAAATCTACTTTTCCTCAATCATATTTATGTCCATGGCTGCAAAAAATTTCAGAGATTTCAAAGCAAAGTAAGTAGACTGGTTTCCTGATATTGCCTGAAACCAACATGCTCTGAGTCTAGGAATACAAAACGGCTGCCAAAATCAAGCTCTCTCCCTTCATCTCAGGCTAGCCTGGAGTGGGGGTAGGAAGAACTGGAAAATAATAACCCAAATACTAATCCTGCCGAGGGACCTGATCACTGAACCAATAATCAGGGGCTCACTTTCTTCATCTCTAAAAGGCGACTAAACATAAACACTCTCATGTCCCTTGTGAGGGTCCATGGGGTAAGAATCCTGCTTCTCCCTACCATTTTTTGCCCTGTGGAATGTGTGACACATAGTAGGCACTAATAAGTCAAGTGTTTGTTGAGTGAATGACCAAACCTATAGGTTATAGGTTTTTCTCCCCTTCCCCTTTCACACAAGCCCCAAGGACAGGAAGTGGGTCTGACTCAACTCAGTTTTTCATGTGGCCGCCACTTTCACTCTGCCATGAGTTTGTCCACACAGGAAATTTTACCCAAGTGCCCACTATGTGCCCCACCCAGCCACCACCTCAGGTCATCCAGGAACCCAAGATTCACGCAACATCCCTTCTCCTTTTTATGGTCAGTGACTGTGACACTTAATCACACCGGGCTTTCCCAAGCCAGAACAACCACGCAGCTGCCTTCTCATCTGCAACCTTGGCCTACCATGGGGACTCAGGAATGGACTGGAGCCTCTACTTCCCCTATTGTGCCCAGCTCTGGGGAAGTCCAGCCTGAAGAAAAGCTCTACCCTAACCACACTCTCTCTCTCTCTCTCTCTCTCTCTCTCTCTCTCTCGCTCTCTCTCTCTCGCTCTCTCTCTCTCACACACACACAAAAACACACACAAACACACACACACACATACACACACACACACACACACACACACACACACACACACACACTACAATGGGCTCTGGGACCCTAGGATAGGAATAGAATTTTCTGAGCTCCTGTCACCGTGCTTTCACTTATGAACCATGTGTCCTTGAGCAAGTCCCTTTACCGACCCTTGTTTTCCTCATCTTCAGAGTGTTGGTGAAAGTATTGAAGCCAATGAAAGTCCACCCAGTCATAGGAGGATCCAACCAGATGATGGATAAGAAACCCTTCCACCCCACCGATGTCACACATTCAGTAACGTTGTTCTTATTTTCTTTTTCCAGAAGGGAAAGAGAATGGCTATCGCCCACATACCAGGAAGATCTGTGTTTGGGAGTCTGAGCAGGGGTTTTACTCAGTACTGCGGAAGGGGGATACCTTCAGGATGGCCGCCCCTGGAAGGTCCAGCCCCACCCTGCTACCCTGGCTATTAATATATGGGGATGAAGAATGGAAGAGAGCCACAGGGTCATCGTATCTGTGGTGCAAACAGCTCACTGTCCACAGAGCGCCACTCTCCAAGAACATGGACGCAGCCATCCTCACCAAGAGCTCCATATCCCGACCTCCTCCCCGCTACGCTGGTCTGGTCACAGGACCAGTTCTCACTTGAGCAGAAGAGATGCCGGTGACTTCTCAGCTAGGGCAGTTACGGTACAAACATGACATCACTACGCTTTCTTTCATCGGCCAGTTGACTTCAAACAACAATGATATCTAAGGAGACAGGGAGGCCACCCTCTGAGTCACAGAATTACTGCAGGGAAGAGGACGGCCCTCCATCCAGAAATACGTGCCCTAAGCTGGGTGAGGCACTGCACACCCCTTACCTGAGGCAGGAGGATCATTTGAACTTGGAAGTTAAAGATCAGCCTGGGCAACATAACAAAACCTTATCTCAGAAAAAGAAAAAGAGAGGGAAAAAAGAATACCTGCCATATAATAAACACCTGCCATGTTTGAGTCATTATACACACATGGGCCTATTTGTCTGGCAGCTCACCCTAACTAATACAGCATACAACGTCCTCATTTACAGATGCTACAACTAGAGCCAGATCACCCAAGTCCAGCGAAGGTGTAGAAATCTGATCTCTTAACCCCTTGGGGGTAGATTTGCTACTTTCAGCCCACTCCATAGAGTGCTAAAGATTCCTAGAGACTCTTGAACAGTCACTGGAAGGTGTAGGGAGCTGCAGCCTGGAGCTCCTACTTCTGTTTCACTAAACATAACACCATTTTTATCTGTTTCAAAGTTCATTTCATTATCTACTTTATTTAACAAGAGAAATATGCAGCTTACGATAATTTCTAAGCGCCCACCATGGGGCAATGTCTTCCGTGGTAAAAGTACAAAGAAGACAAATTTCACTTCTTCTCTGCCCCACTTCCTGGCCTTAATTGCTGACACAGAAAATGTGGCTTCACAGAAGCACATGGATACTTGCTTAGAAAGGAAATATAAACCTCAGTGCACAGCGAAGGATACAGAAACCTGAACAAAGAACAAAAAAGAATAGACATTCCAGTTCTAGATTCATAGTTCTCAAGTTCTGGGGTATTAACTTTCCTAGGGAGCTGGCTCAACATGCAGGTACCAAATTTTACCCCAAGAGGTTCTGATTCCAAAATCTAAAGCTTTGGAAAAAAAACACACACACACATGATTGTGAAGGATCTAGGTGTGTTAGAGTTGCACTTTGAGAAGTTGAGTCTACTTCATAGCTGACAGCAGGCAGCAATGGCTGCACCTGTATGGTGTAAGACCAAAGGGAATGAGGCAGGCTTTTCATTTTCTTGCACAATAGTGGGCATCTGAGCATTAAAAATCAATGGTAAAGAAGTTCATATTAATTTATGCTTTGTTCAGATGGATGTCACAGGCATAGACAATGTGGTAATATAGAAATGACCGTAAGAAGCCAGGCTTAGTGTCACATGCCTGTAATCCCAGCACTCTGGGAGGCTGAGGCAGGAGGATCACAAATTCAATCCCAGACTGGGCAACTCAGCAACTTAACAAGACCCTATCTCAAAAGACTTTTTAAAAAATTAAAAAGGGATGGGAAGGTAGCTCAGGACCACACACACACACACAAATAATCGAATGGAGAAGGAGGAGGAGGAGAAAGAAAAGGAGAACAAAGAGAGGAAGATCATGAGGATAATGTTACTACACAACAAACCTTTACTACAGGACAAACCTCTGCTAACTGCTTTATATCATTTAATCTTCATGATAATCTTGTAAGGTAGTTACTATTCATAGTTCTACATTACTGGTGAGAAACTGAGGTACAAAGATAAGGAACGACTTGCTCCAAGTCGCTTTGCTGTCAGGAGTCACATCAGTTCAATCTGACCCCTGTAGTCACAATGCCCTGTAGCGCTTTCGGGAGGCCTAAGCTCAGAATCTCTCCAGACCTCAGTTTTCACATCTGTAAAACAGGTGCATTACTAGGACCTTTATGACATAGCCACAGTAAAGAGTCACAAAATCATCTCAGGAAAGTGCTTTGCAAACTGAGCGGCATTAGTAAGTAAGCATCTAAGAGACAGGTCTTCAGTCCAACTCTCTCACCCCATTACCCAGAGGGTGAAACTGAAGCCTTGTTCATCTATTCATTCCAGCTGTTGCATGCCCCTGGTCTGTGTTAGTTCCCATGTAAGGGACTGGCATGCGGAGAGTCATCTCCCAGACCTGGCCTCGCAGGAGAGCCCAACACATGACCAACCATACAAGACAGTGTGCCCATATCCACGAGGAGAAAGGGTTAGGCCCTGGGGGATCTATTGGACAGACAGGCTCTGACTTGATGGAGGCAGGGACTTCTCAGAGGGGGTCAAGCCAGACAGGCACCCAATGGCGAGTTTATTTATTCCTTAAAGTTTCGAGAGACTCACTTATAATCCCAGCCAGCACTCTGAGAGACTGAGACAGGAGGATCAGCCTGCCTGCAATTGAAGCCCAGCCTGGACAAGTTAGTGACTTAGAGAGACCCTATCTCAAAATTTAAAAGTAAGTAAAAAGGGGCTGGGGATGTAGGTTGGTGCAAAGGCCCTGGGTTCAAGCCTCAGTATTTCCATTAAGTAAGTGAGTAAAAGTTCTGGGAGAGTCCAGAGCAGGTCCCTGCACACGCAGAGATAACTCTTCCTGTGAATGGCCCTAGTACCTGACTCCTTATCAGTAGAGTGCGTTGAGTTTAGGTTAAACTTTCTCTGTTATGGAAATACTGGGCCACCCCTGCCTGCTCCGGAAGCCCGGATAGGCCAGAGACAGCACCGCAGCTGCAGAGGCATCTCCAGGAGACAGTCCCTGGGGTCAGCAGAGGGGCAGGCGAGACAACATGAACCTCAGAAGAGAGGACAGGTTTGGGGGAGAAAGCAGAGGCTACAAAAAAGAAAGTGAGGCTTCCAGGACATACACAGGGCTTCCTCAGCTACTTGCTTACTCTGTGACCTTAGACACAAGATCCGGATTGCAGGGAGCAGCTACTTGATCACTGTGATGTGTTACTTATTTGTAATTTGGCTAAAAACTTGTTATGGCTTCCCCATTTAAAATACACCAGCATGAAAGCAGAGGGGCCAGAGGGGAGTATTTGCAATAGAGAGTACTGGCAAAGGGTTCCTATCCTTCATATGCAAAGAACGCTTCAATATCAATAAGAAAAAGACAAGACAAACAGGGAGGGGGGATGCGTGGGAACAGATTTTTTTTGTGTGTGTGGTACTGGGGATCGAACTCAGGACCCTGTGCTTGCTAGGCAAGCGCTTATTCCACTGAGCTATATCCCCAGCCCCATGGGAACAGATTTAAATGGGATAATCACAGAAGAAAAGTGAATGATGAACTGATTATGGATGATGAACATTAACAACAAAATGCAAATTGAAGCATCCTGACAGCACAGCTCCTGAGAAAGGGTTAAGGAGCGGGTTTAAGGCGATAATGTCATGAGTCTGAGAACATTGCCTCCAGGTGCCAGAAAGTCTTACAAATAGGCAATCATTATACCTCTAGAAAAGGACCTATAGGACCCTCACACAAAGATGACACGCTAGATAGAGTGTGTGTTGCAGCCCTATTTATAATAATAGGAAAGAAAGAGGAAGCAAACACGAGAGCAAAGAGTTAAATAAACTTTAAAGCATCATTTCTACGCAGCCATTAAAATGCATATTGGAGGGATACAGATGATATGGAAGAAGTTCACAGCCTGTGGCCCAGGATGAAGCAGGTTTGCTAGCCAGGTATTGGAAAACTGGGAGAGTGTGTGAGTGGTGTGTTCCCACATTTATACACTTAGAGATGTTGCTGGTGTTTTGTTTGTTGGTTTACAAGGAACACATATACATAACTTCTGAAATCTGAAACTAGCAAAAACTTTCCTTTCGGCAAATACTACGTTATAAGTAGAGCGGAACACTGTTCCCTGCTAGTGAACACCCCTTTCCTGCCCCTCTGCCTGCCCCTCTGGAAGCTGTCAAAGCCTAGTGTGATACCTGCTCCTACTCCTCGGTGTCCGGTGTCCGGTGTCCGGTCTTGTCTTCCCGAGGGCTTCTGTGGCTCCCGGTCACGCCAAGCCGCGCAGGAGACGCGGGTCACACGCTTCCTCTGGCGATGGCTCTTGCTCAGAAGCAGTACTTACAGTTGCTGGAAGATGCCCTGGGACCCCCAGAGCCCAGCCCCCTGCAGCGCTCTCCCGCTCTGCAGCAGGCTTGCCGGCATCCCGCTCTGTCCCAAGCAGCTCCCGCTCAGGACCGAATGGGACAAGGACAGAACTCAGCGGAGAAACAGCTGGAGGGAGGGGCGAGGGAGGAGCAGGAAACGGGCTGCCCGGGAGGGCGTGGGCTGCATCTGCGGGAGTGCGGGCCTCCCACGGGCGCCTGCACCGGGACCGGGCTGTGTGTGGCAGCGGCCCGCTGAGGACAGCCCGCCCCTCTGGGAGCTGTGTCCACTGTCTGGGCGCAAACCAGGAACACATGTGGCCCCGGGCTGCTTGAGAGGGGTGTAGGTCCCTTCAAGGGGTGCGCACCCCAGACTCCAACTGGGAGGCTGGGCCTGGCTGTCTCTGCCCACCCCCACCCCGCCGGGGGCTTGGTGGGTGTCATTCCGCCCACCTGGGTGCCGGTCCCCCGCTGCCTGTGGCCAGTGGTCTCCAGCTCCCTCATCCCTCGAAGGCCACCTCCTCAACCCAGGAAGCCTTTGCTGACCCGCTGGGGCTGCCCTGGGCGTGCAGGGGGCAGGCACCCCCAGGTCTCAGCCGGTCACCAGTGCTACAGCACATGGTGCTTGCCAGTGAGAGCTTTCCTCGGAGTCCTCTCCTTGGGGAGTTCTCTGACCTCTGCCCTAGCTCCACCGGTACCTAACTCCTGTTTCTTCACTTGCATCCGTGGGATAATCAAAGTCACTCAGCCCTCCAAGGTGCTGGGCCCTGCATATCTGATCCTCATGGTAACCCTGGGAAGGAGGTTACCCCCTTCTCCCAATAAGGACATGGAGGCAAAGAAAGGTTAAGTTTTTCCATCTAAACCACACAGCTATTCACGGCAGAGTTGGGATTCCAACCAGGCCCACTAAGCCTTAACCTCCCACCACCCAGACCAAAGAAATAACAGCAGAGACCTCGGGGTGCGTGACCTGAGCCAAGTGCTTTGGTGGAGAAAGTCCCATGAGCCACCAAGGCCCATTTTACAGACCAGACCGCTGAGGCCACAGACTGACTGCTGTGCCCAGGGCACCCAGCTCAGACTCACAGTCATGACTGGGCAGAGGACTGTCTGCTTCCAAAGCCTAGAATAACATTCCAGAAAGACGAGATTGCCTAGAATAACATTTACAGAAGAGGAAAGAGGCGGGGCAGGAGGGAGCGAGGGAGCGGGAGAAAGGAGAAGAAAAGGCCCAGGAGAGAAGCAGGTAAGCGAGGGAGGGAGGAGAGGAGGATGGGGAGGAGGGGCAGAGGGGGCAGGGAGGAGAGCCAGAGGAAGCGAGGCTGGGGAGTTGCGTGTTCTGGGCTTTGCAGTCACAGGCAGGCAGCTGGGGGAATATGTATTTTACCAGCCATCTTGGTAATTTCTGCTGCTCTAGCAGACTCCCAGAGACTGGGTAACTTATAAACAATAGAAGGGTGTTTGGCTCGCTATTGAGAGGCTGGGAAGTTCAAGCCAAGGTGCCAGCACCCAGTGAGGGTCTCCGTGGTGTGTGGTCCCACTGGGGAAAGCAGCAGGCAAAAGAGCAGAGTTTCCACCACATGAGCCTGGGGTATCTTCCAACCGTACCCTGAGCCACTTTAGAACCTCACCTTGCCCTCCCTTAATTCAGAAAGATTAACACTTAGAAACCACCCACGATATCCCTCCCATTTCACAGAAAATAACTTGAAGCACAGAGAGGTTAAGTCATTTGCCCAATGTCACACAGCTCTCCAGAGTTAGAAATCAGACCTAGCCTATCTGACTCCAAATCTCTCACCTCTGCTGGGTTTGTTGAGGAGTCTAAGCATCCCATCCCTTACTGTACAGATGGGAACGCTGGGCCCAGAGAAAGCAGGGACTCGCCCTCGGTTGCCCAAAAGTTGGTAGCAAAACAAGAACAGGCAGTAAATCTCCTGGTCCGGTGGAGAGGCTCCTGTATGGCACCATGAACAGGGTTGTAATGAACAAGCCTTCAGCAGCCTGGCGAGGGAGGGGGCTCCGCGCTCACATACATGAGCTCAGCTCTGTGTGACCATTCCACTAGCACCACGCAAAAACATTCTGCACCAGGTGACCGCGGCGATGCCCAACAGTAGCAAGGAATAGAGGTTTTGCTACCAGACCCGGTCTGAGTCCATCTCTACCGCTGTCCACTGTGTGGCCTGGGCCAGGCCTTTCACCCTTCTGAGCCAAGCGTCCTCATGGGCTGGGGACAGGAGGGGAAGGAGGAAGACGGGGAGCAGTGTCAGGCACGCACTGGATCCTGGAAGGGCGCTGGGAGAAGCCAGCTTCTAGTGGATCAGGAGACACCCCCAGCCCAGAGCTGCAGCTACCTCGGGGCTCCCCGGCCCACCTGAGGCTGCACCGAGGCTTGAGTTTTATCAGCTGGAGCCACATCTGCTTGCTCCTAGCCAGCGGGCCCCAGGCGCTGGAGATGGGGGTGAGAACTCACAGGCTGCTACGGGGCCTACAACCCGGTGCCAGGCACTGCCAGCCAATGGACAGCCACCATCCTTCGGCACCCTGTGACTAGGGCCTGAAGCTCAGGTTTTTCATCCTTGGAGTGAAAGGCATGGGGTTTTTTTTGTTGTGTTCCCCCAACCCCCATGGTACTAGAGATTGAATCCAGGACCTTCACCCTGAGCTAATTCCCATCACTTCATTTTGACACAGGATCTCACTAAGCTGCCCAGGCTTGGCTCAGTCTGGCAGTCTTCCTGCCTCAGCCTCCCTAGTACTAGGGTTACAGGCATGGGCTACCATGCCAAGCTCTACTTTTGTTTTAAATAGGATTTTCAAACCTAAGGCCAGGCAGAGATACGGGTGCTTGAGAGAGCAGCGGGCCTATTCCTAGTGGGGAAGGAAACCTGTCTAGACCACTGGAACCTCTGTGGGGTCAAATTGGAGGACCTAGCTTTCTCCTTAATGCCCAGTTCTGGTGAGTTGATTCTAGATTCCTGGAGCTCTATGTTAAAAGGAATCTGGGGCCACTTTCTGGACTAGATGGAGGAAGCACAGCGATCGATTAGCAATGCCTGTCCTGGTGTGTATATGGGGAGCTTTGGCTTTCCCATTGTCTTGGTTATTTTTCTCTCAATGATGAGACAAAGTACCTGATGCCCAAAATAAAGGCAGGAAAGGTTTATTTAGCTTATGGTTTGTGGAGGTTTCAGCCCATACTCTGCTGGCAAGCAGCCTCTCCACTCCAGGGCAGGTGTAGCTCTCATACCCATAATCAATCAAACTCTAAAAGCCCTCCCCAATACCACATGAAGTTTGAGGTGGACACCCAGACACAATCCATAATGCCCCTCCTGCTCTCTCCTCCAGCAACAGAGGAGACATTGGTCCCAGAGACTCCAGCTGCTTCTGGCTCTGCTGCTGCCCTGTCTCTGCAACGGCTGCTCTGAGCACAGCTGAAGCTTCTATCACATTTCCCGAGCTCTTTGAGATCCATTTCTGATTGATCCTAAAGATGGTCATGAATCCCTAAAATTCTAGTTAAAGCTAAATGGTCTCCTAGACCTCCTTGGTCATCAGATGGCCAGACTAGGCCAAGCCAAGGAATCCCAACATGCTTTCTGCAACACAAAGGGTGCCCCGGAAGTCCACGCTGTGCCTGTGTCAGATTCCCTCCGAGGTGCACACAGGCCCCGCAGGGATGAGAGCGCCATCGCAGCCTTGGGCAAGTCATGAGCATCTCTGAGCTGAGACTCAGGAGTCTGCCTGCTGGAGGCCCCCACTTTGGAGGAGGGACGCTGTTGTTACCAGAAAGGGCCTTAGGGAAGGCACGTGCCCTGAAGACATCAGGAGCTGAAAGAGCAGAAAGTCAGCTGGACAGCTGTGGCTGGCAGATCACAGGTCCCCCGGAAGTGCCCACCCTGATCCCTGTCCCCTGAGAGTACGTCCTTCGGTGGTGAAAGAGGAAGGGCCGGGCACAGGTGATCGGATCACAGATCTGGAGGTGGAGAGGCGCAGGCGGCCCGGTGTCATCACGGGCCAGAGGAGGGAGCAGGTGATGCGGTGACGTTAGGGTTCAGATTTGAAAAGCCCCCCAAAACGCCTGTGCTCAAGGCTTGGTTTGCCAGCAGATGGGCTTTCGGGGAAGTGACTGGGTGGTGAGGGCTCTGACGTCATCAAGTGGGTGCATCCATTCACGAGATCAGAATTTAATGGAATTATTTCAAGGTGACAGAAACACAACACACACACACACACACACACACACACACACACACACACACACAACCTTTTGAGGTAGGTCCAAAAGACTTGGGTCCAAATCCAAGCTAGCCACTTTCCTGCTGTGTGACCTTGAACAAGTTACCTCCCCTCTCCGGGCCTCACTTGCCCCTGCTATAAAATGAGATGGTAATCCTGACCTCACCAGACCAGCTGGAAGGACACCCTGGTTGGTGTATTATGCATGGCACAGGGCTGCTGCAGCCGCTGTGGGTCGCTTCTGGAAGCCCAGCTCCCATGCCTCTATCCCCCACTCTTCCTCTTGGTGCTGGCCTTGCTCCGGCTGTGGTTCACAGGAGGAATTAGAGCCACACTCTGGAGCCAGGAGTCAGGGTTTGCATTTCGACTGCGCCACTCATTGGCTGTGCACCCTTGGGAAAGTGACTTCACCGCTCTGAGCCTCTGTTTCATTCTCTGTAACTGGGGATAATAGTAGTACTCACTGGGTGGGGTACTATGAGAAGCAGAGAAAGTTACCCTTGTAAAGTCCCAAGAGCCTGGCACATCCCGAGGCCAAGCCGGCCAGGGACCTCATCTCCTCCACTGGTTCTCTCCTCCACCCTGTCCCTCCTCCCATCCCACTGCCTTGGCCTCCAAACCGTCTCTAGCTTGTAGCTCGGCCTCCTTTCCCTCCGCACTCAGGAAAGCCCCAGCACCCCCAGTCTCCAGGGAGGAGGGCTCTGGGGACCCTAGACCCGCCCAAGTCCTCACGTTCTCCACAGCACACCAGTCTCTGGCCTTCTCTTTACAGGACCCTCTGGGGACCCGTGGAGACCCCACAATGGAGAGCAAGTGAGAGCAGACCTTCTCGGGTAAAGGAGACCAGAAGCACGGAGCTCAGCCTTTGTCCCTGAGCTCCACTGTGCACAGCCTGAAGGAGTCTCTCTCTCTCTCTCTCTCTCTCTCTCTCTCTCTCACACACACACACACACACACACACACACACACCCCTGCCTCTGCTCCCTTGGGCCAGGCTGGCTGGGAGAAAGACTCCGCCCAGCACAGGGAACGCCCTGTGCCCTTACCTTACACCACCAGACCTGCTTCACCCATTCACTTGATGGCTCTCCCTCCTTCCCCTTCCCGCTGTA
>PVLD010016523.1:0-44686 GCA_004027595.1 Dinomys branickii | reverse complement strand
TATTTCCTTTAATGTTTTTGTGTTAACTAATGTGAAGATAACTATGTAATACAACATCCAGTTCTAATTCCCTACTATATTCTGTATAACTTTGTATTTTCTGTATTGTTTATGGCTTTTCTGGTTCATATGTCTCCATTCTTTTGTCTTTAAAATAAAATTTAAAAAAAAATGAAAAAAAAAAAGTCTGGAAATAAGAATATTTTTGGTGTCGAAATACAGTTGAAGATCTCCTCTCAGCCACTTCTGCCAGCATAGGGCTGTTCTAGCCATTGGCCTGGCGGGCGTCTTGTTTGGGGCCCTTCCAGAGGAGGAAGGCGGAAGCTCAGGGGTTCTTCCGGAAATAAACGCGAAGAGGGCAAAGGGCCTGGCTGGGCCGAGTGGCCCCCCCGTGTCACGTGACCACGAGGCCTGCGCGCCTGCCCTCTGCTGCCTCAGTTTCCGATCACGCCTTCTGGGGGGCGGAAGGTGCATTTTCCGCAGGCACAATTAACACGGCACCGCACGTTTGGGACGTGGCTGGAGAGAAGAGTGCCTGCCGCAGAGCCTCGCTGTTCACCACAAGCAGGCGGAGCTGGCTTCGCCACTGCAGATACCGAGCTCACGTTTCCTCAGTGCGCTCTGCATGACCTGGGGCAGCTGCCTGGCTCACTTATTTGTAAATGACACTAATTGGTCATTTCTCCAGAAAAGGGAGACTATAAAAGATAGTCAAAGTGTTACTTCTCTCCAGACTGAAAAATTCTCTGGCTTTGCAGCAATAGCTTTAAAATTTTTTTAATCCCTTCCCTCCCTGTGGTTCCTTTAATCTTAGAGTGAGGTTGGGGCTTCCTGTTGAAACAGTCCCACTTATAAGATTAGAAAACGGAGGTTTCTGAGGAGCTTACCTCATCCAGGAAATGAGACAAACCTTCAGATGCAAAGTCCGTGCACCCTCCTCATGGAACACTATGCAATTACAGGACTCAACACCAAAGCCTCAGGAGAAGTTCTGGAGTAAGGCGGAGGGCTGCGCATGCTCCTACGTTCCCTGTAGAAGAGTTTAGCCTCCTAGCCCTATGCCCTAGTTTAGCCCTAAGCCCTGGTTTAGCCTCCAAGCCCTATGCAGCTGTAGCTGAAAACAATCAGTATTGTTCAGGTTTCCTCTTACAAATTCTGGATTCTGGTTCATAGGAACCCAGAACCAAGTTTAGGTGTTACTGAGTTCAAATTTAACATAGGTTACACAGAAAAACTCAAAATAGCCTCATTTAAAACAACCAAAACCATGTCTTTGGATGTGATTTTCACAGACACGTTATTGATAAGTGACTGTGTTAAAACAATAATATTACAATAAGATATCTTTAAAGCCACACTGGCCCTTTTTATGTTAATAGCAAAATTACAGGTTTGAAATACATGGCAGAATGAAGGTAAAGAAGGTCATTTTAGGGAGACTGAGAGTACAGTGATGGTTTTGGCTTTCATACAAGACTCTTCCAAGTAACTAGATTTAGGGTTTAGATGATCTCATGTGACTGCTTTATAAAAACAGAGGTTTTTGCCAAGCACTGACATGCAAAATACAAACAAAAACTTTTTTCCTTCAGGGGCCAGCCCAGCTACAGTTGGAAGTTCGGTAATTCATCTGCACATATGTAGTAATTAAATCTAGCTTCTAACAAACTTAAAGTTAAATTTTAATGTCTTTTTATGGCTGGGTAATAAATGGTATGTAAATGAGTCACAGATGGAGAGCTTAGTTTACACAGGCAAGTTGAAAATGTCAAAAAGTACCGATTGATATACTGAGAAGAAAGGAGGCCTTGGCTATCCGTGTTCTAGATACAGCTCAGCTACCGTTGGTGCTTAGCCAAATCATTCAGCTTTCCATGCCTCGGTTTCCTTTTTGGTAAAATGTGGTAGTTGTGCTTGTTTGTATAACTAATATCTCTGTAGCACTTAAGTCTCTAAAGCTCTTCCTGCATGTGATCGAACTCAGTCCTTGCACTATTTTTTCTTTTTTTTTTTTTTTTCGGTACTGGGGATCGAACTCAGGACCCTGCGCTTGCTAGGCAAGCGCTTATTCCACTGAGCTATATCCCCAGCCCCTCTTGCACTATTTTTTTGGGGGGGGACTGAGAATCAAACTCATGACCCCAGGCTTGTCAAGCAAATGCTTATGCCACTGAGCTATATCCCCAGTCCACATTTTTTGAGACAGGGTCTTGCTATGCATTTCAGGCTGACCTTGAGGTCACTATGTAGCCAAGGGTGGCCTCAAACTTGGGGTGATTCTTTTGCTTCAGTCTCCTGAGCGCTTGGATTACAAGCGTGCCCTACCGCATCGGGCAATCCTTGTACTTCTATCAATTTTTTTTTTTTTTTTTTGCGGTACTGGGGATCGAACTCAGGACCCTGCGCTTGCTAGGCAGGCGCTTATTCCACTGAGCTATATCCCCAGCCCCCTTGTACTTCTATGAAGTAAAAAGGACAGACATTGTTGCCCTGACTATATGGATGAGTAAACTGAGGCTTGGAGAGGCTAAAGTATATGATCAAAGTCACAGAGAGAGCTAATTCAAACACAACTGTGTAAGAGGCTCCCATGCCTAGTGCTCGTAAAAGTCCAACATAGGAAGGCTGTGTTTAGGCATTGCTCAATTATCACCAGGCTTTTAAAGTCCCCCAGAACTGTGTGTTCTCTAGCCTGAAGGACAAAATGCTCCTTTGGTTCCACAGCAGGAGGGTCTAATTAAGTTCTAAGTTAATAGCCAACTTTATAGCCCAGCTAATAGCAAAGTCACATTACACTGGCTCCGTCTTGTCAAAGCAGCCACTTTTAAGACTTGGTGCTGATTTATGTCCCTGTTGTTTACTAGAATCTCTGGGCCCCTGTAAAAGTGCATTCCCCTACTTCTGTGTCACTGATGCGTGTTAAGAGTCAAAATAGCAGCCAGAACACATAAATAAACCATGTAAAAACACTTAGCAAGTTTAAGATGATGCTACTGTGTGTCTTTGAATCTGTTCCTCAGATAGTTAACTCCAAATAGTTGGTAATTCCTAACAAGCCACCACTTATAGCCACTATTTGTGCTATAGCTTGTAACTGACGTCCCCCCAAAGCCTTCTGTGGTCACAGGTGGGGCTTTTTCAGAGGCTCTAGTGTATATGACTCTGGGTTGATTCATGGTGCAGTGCTAGGATCAAGGGCGTTCAGACTAAAGATGTGGTCACCTCCCTGCTTGTTTTGCTACCTTCTCCCTGCCATGGACCATTTCTCCTCTGTGATGCCCATCTGCCATTCTACCCTGCCTTGGAGCAGGCTGATTATGGACTGAACCCTCTGCACACTGTGAGCTAAATAAACCTTTCCTACTTTAACTTTGTGTGTTGAGTATTTTGTCTCAGCAACAAGAAAAGGAAGACAAGGTGGTTCCTGATTTCTATCCAAAGCCACATTCGCTTACATTTGTTGGCACGCTTTTATGTTTTCAAAGTGTCCTTGTGTTTATTATTTCATTTTATCCATATATAATGGTAACAGGTGTTGACATTGTTCTCTGTGGTCTCCAGAACAGCTATTTAGTTATTCTCTGTTTTTATCCCACAAAGGCACTCAGCGCACTAGAGAATGAACGTAACAGTGGTGTCACAGAGCAAGAGTGCTAATCCACCTAAAATCACTAGTGCTGGAGACCACGGGCGCCGATGATAATCGAATAGAGTGACATGTATTTCAAAAGTCATAAAGCGATCTGAAAAATAGAACCTAAGGTCAGTCATCAAATGGGGAATCCCAGAAGGTAAAAGAAAGTGATAGGACTTGGTAAGGCTTGCCAGGCAGGCACTTGTGCCACTGAGCTATATCCCTCACTTGATCTGATTTGATACTGAAGTTTCTGAATATTCTTGAAGCTGAGCATATAGCTCAATGTCACAGAGCTTGCCTGGCAAGTGTGAGATTGTAAGTTTGATTCCAGGTACCAAAAACAACAACAAATACATAAATGTTCCTGGAATATGTGTGACAGTATTTTCTTTCATAAACAGTAAGTTCAGTGTCCTTTAAAACTGGAGAGCTACTGAGCTGCTTGTAAACTTCCTGTTAAATTTACTTGTTTTGTTTTAATGTAAGGCTGTTCTTGAACTCATTATGTAGCCCAGGGTGGCATTGAACTTGTGGTGATCCTCCTGGGCCACCGTGTCCAGCTAAGTTCACATTTTAAGTCAGTGAACTTCAATCATGGGCCCATCAAAAAATTGTGGTGGATAAGAGAGAAGGAAGAGAGGACTGAGAAGAAAATGTCACAAGATGAAGAATCAAATGTAATGGTCATTGTTTGTTTGTTTTTTGTCTTTTTGAGACATGGTCTTACTATGCAGTTCAGGCTGGCCTTGAGCTCACTTTGTAGCTGAGGCTGGTCTTGAATTTGCAACGATCCTCCTGCCTCAGCCTCCTGAGTGCTGGGATTATAGACGTGCGCCACCACAACCGGTTTATGATCATCATTTTAGCTGATCCAGGAGCAGAGTATCATCTTTAATGTCAGCCCCAGTGCATTACCAAGCCCATGAAGTCAGTCAGAGAAGATGTAGAGAGAGCTTAATTCGGAGATGTCACAATTTAATCACTAGTCCTTTTTAAAAAGTCTAATATTCAGGGCCTCCTTACTGTTTGCTATCTGGAAAGGCTCCCAGGAAAAGCCTGGCGCGGTTCACAGCCCCTTTGGGACTGCCCTGGTTTTAGCTCTGAGTTCGCCTCCTCTTGCCCCTCCGGGTGCAGCCACACGGCCCCCTAGTGCCAGACTGGGAACTGCAGCTGCTCGCAGCTGGGCGAAGCCTGAGGGCTCCCGCGTCTGCGCAGGCCTGGAAGGAGGAGGAGGCTCTTTGCCAGGCTGTCTCCTAGCGCCAGCATCTCTCGCACGGAGCCGCAAGCGCTCACATTACCTTTCGGGCTCACGGTGCAGATAAGATGAAATTACATGAACCGGAATGCGCTGACTTAAAAAAATCACTGTTGCTTTTGTTAGTCAAGCCCTTGGAAGAGGTCACTGAAGAGTCTTGTTAGGCGCAAATCTACCATAAATCAGAGGAGTTCACATAGGCAAAACTTGGGAAATCAATAGTCCGATCCATTCACCTCAAGAATGAGGAAGCGAGAGGGCGTGGTGGCACACCCGTGTAATCCCAGCATTCGGAAGGCTGAGGCAGGAGGATCATCAGGCCAGCCTGGGCTACAAAGTGAGTTTAAGGCCAGTCTGAACTGCACAGTGAGACCTTGTCTCAAAAAAAAAAAAAAAAAAAAAATGAGGAAACTAGCGGGTCGGTGGTGTACATCTGCAACCCCAGCGCTCTGGGGGACTGAGGCGGGAACACTACAAATCTGAGCCTAGGCTGCGTGTTTTTTGTACGTGTATTTTCAGTTTGTTTTGCTTGGTTTTATGGGACATGACAAATTGAAGGGGGGTTGTGGGAGGCGTAGAGAGGGCTGGTGACGCTCGCGGAGATGAGAGTGCGTGGCTCAGAGGTTTGGAGAGAGACAGCGGCGAGCTCCAGGAGAGGCGAGCTCCGTCAGGGTGAGAGGTCGGGGTCTCCAAGAGGGTCTGAAGCCAAGGACAGAGGGCCGGGTGGCGCTGCCACAATCTCAAGAACAGACTTTCCCGGATCACCTGGCCTGGCGGGTATCCCGGGAGCACCTGCTTCATTTCTGATAGGTTCGAAGGCTCGGAGAGATAGCAGCCCTTCCTGGAGGCCACACCTGGCTTCTAGAGAGGACGCAGGGCCGTGGGGAGGGATGAGCGGGCCTGACGCAGCGCTGTGCTTTCCTCTCAGCACTTTTGGTCCGAGCTATCTTCTGACCACCGAGTACTGCAGGCAGGACTGCCTCCAGGGGAAGAGTTCTGCTGCCTCTTGTTTTGAGTGGGTGACCCCTTCAGGAACCACCATGGTAGTGAAGAGATTTTACATCGTCATAGGAGCAAAGGCTGCTGAGATTTCACAATGGTCGAAGTAGGTTTTAGTCTTCAAATATCCGAAGGAGCGTAAGAAGTGGATTTTACAGGATCTCCTGCTGGACAATGTGGAGGTGCTGGGGGAACAGGACTAAGAGAAAGACAGCGTTTTTAACATTCCAACGAGAGGGTACGAATGGGCTCTCAGAAAGTCACACGGCAAAGTGGAATGCGGCATGGACCCCACCCCTGTCCTTCCTGCCCCATCCCTCACCTTCCTCAGAAAACCCCTGCCCAGTACATTTTGTGAAAGGGCCACTCGGACAGGGGTTGGGCCGTTTTCCTGATCAGTTTGCTTATGTTAATAAAACCTGATTTCCTTTCTACTCACCCTTTCCTCCTGAATGCTGGCTGGCCTGTGGGCAGGCAGAACAGACCCTAAATTGGTGACAATGAATGTTGCCTTCAAGGTGGGGAGAACCAAGATGAGGAAGTTGTGAGAAGGCTAAATGTTCTCTTCAGAAACCTTGTGAAGTGGGAGTTTCTATTCTATGGACCAGAGAGAGGGCAACAATGGTTTCCTCCAACAGAAATGTTCCAAGTAGCGTGGAAGAACTATCGATGCTCTTTGTGCTGACCGCTGATGCAGGCTCTGTGGTCTGTGAAGACTTGATGATTCTCAGTAGTAGCCGCAGGGTGCCACAGTGCGTGCTATCAGTGGGCACGCAGTTAGACAGCAGTGGGCTTGGGGGACAGGCTGGGGGTCTAAAGTAGTGTGCCTTCCTGAGCACCATGGCCCATATGCAACGATAGCAGAAAGGGGGGCATTCTTTAAAGACCCTCCCTCCTTGGGCTGAGACCTGATGTAGATTCTTCTATGATTAAGGCCCCAGAGGGAACACTGACCACCAAAACAGAACAAAACAGAGAGTTTTGAGACACTCACACTCCAAAGTAACCTGTAAGGGAAATGTCAGTAAGCGCATGCATGATGTAAATAAACAACGATTATCATCATAGTTCCCCAAACCTAAGGAATAACTCTTTTTGTTTTTTTGGTCTTTTGAGACAGGGTCTCGCTGTAGTTCAGGCTGGACTTGAGCTCACCGTGTAGCCCAGGCTGGTCTTGAATTTGCAACAATCCTCCTGCCTCAGCCTCCCAAGTGCTGAGAACTACAGGCGTGCATCACCACGCCTGGCTAAAGGAATAATTCTTAATGTGCATAAGAACGTATCCAAACTCCCACTTGGCCTAGACAGCCCTGTGACCCTGCCTGCCTTCTCTCTGTATCCATTATACAATAGGTTGATTTCTTTTTTTTGAGACAGGATCTTGCTACGTAGTGTGGGCTGCCCTTGAACTCACTAGGTAGGCTATGCTGTTCTCAAACTCATGGCAGTCCTCCTGCCTCAGCCTTTGGAGCGCTGGTATTACAGGTGTGCACTATCACACACAGCCTATCCCTTATACAAAAAAGTTACCTATACTTCCACCTACATGTCTTGGCTGAAATATTTCATCAAGGATGTAAAAGGACCAAGGACCAAGGATTGAGGGGTCAATTTCCCAAAGATATTATCACCTTTATGGAATGTGTGTGTGTGTGTGTGTGTGTGTGCGCGCGCGCGCGCGCGTTACCAGGACTCAGGGTCTTTACGCAGAGCTGTATCTCCCGGCCTATTTTTCTTTTTGAAACAAGGTTTTGCTAAATTGCAAGGTTGCTCAGGCTGGGCTCACATTTCTCTGAGTCCTGGCATTACAGACATGCCCCACCACCCAGAGTGGAACACTACTTTTCTTTACCTTATTTCTGATTCCTTCTACGATGCTCTGGATCAAGGCCTAATCAAATGCTAAGTCCCTCCTTTTCTTCTGGGAAGGTTCCCCCATATCCTCTCTGGAGTTTATCTCCTCTTCTTGTCCTGACCTGGTTGGTAGACCATGAAGGAAAGTGATCACTCAGATTTCCTGGGAACTGGGGCTTTAACACGAGTGCACATGGGAAAACTCTGTCCCAGGACGGAGGGGGATCTATGTTTGTCTCAACTTATTTATTAAGCTCCTTAGGGAAAAGTCTTAAAAGCAGCCCAACCAGACGATCTAAATACACGGTATGGAACAGAGCTTTGTTTCACAGACTGTAGCCTGAAATAGGTTAGACAGAGCTGGGCTGGGAGGACTTTGGGAGGGACAGGGATTTGCACTGCAAAGGTATTTGCTGGAGAGGAACTGACCCTGGAGCTGACCCTCTGAGCTTGCCCAGCTGATGTTTTGACCTGGCTGATCCAGGCCTGGGACTGGGGTTGGGAAAACACGGCAAATGCACTCTGCCGGCCAGAAGTCAGGGGAGGGGGCAGAAAGCAGAAAAAGGTCTGTGTGAAATGTGGGTCTGAGCCACCGCCAGAGAGGAAGAAAAGAGCATGTGTCACCCTGGAAAAGCTCTTCTAGGGTGTTTCTTTTGGCGTCCTCTCCTCTGGAGAATGTCCCTTGGCTCTCCCTGCTACAGTTTCAGACTTAAAGGGAAGCCACCTTCAAGTAGATTCTCTCCTGCTCCTCTGGAGAAAGAAAATGAAGGAAACGGAGTGTCCTGGTTTCTGAAGAGCATGGGTCAGACTTGGAATAAATTCCCAGCGAGGAGCTGGGATTGTCTGCAGTCCACCTCTGGGTCTTGGTCTTCTGGCGCCCTCTTGGGCACGGGAGTGGAACTGTGTTCCCTAGTGAAATTGGTGAATGTCAACCTGCAGTGGCCTGGCACTGTAATCCCAGCCCCTGGGAGGCTCACGTAGGAGGGTCCCTGGGAGTTCAAGGCCAGACTGGGCTACATATTGAGTTTAAGGCTAGCCTGAACTATTGCAAGGCTGTCTCAAAAATCCCCAAAATAAATAAATAAAGTTGCCTAAATCTCTACCACTACCATTCCCTGAACATCACCCTGGGCCTCCTTCTCCCGTGGAAGGGATATAGCTCAGTGGCATATGCATCTGCCTGGTAAGCACAAGGTCCTGAGTTCAATTCCCAGTACAAAAAAAATGAACTCCTTCTCCCGTGGGAAGGCTTCCTGACCAACTTCTTTCCCTTTCTACCCCTCTTCTCTCTGGCCAGCCTCTATAGACCCTCCTCAACGCATTAATTTTTTCTTTTTTGGTCTTTTTGAGACAGGGTCTCACTATGCAGGTCAAGCTGGCCTTGAACTCGCTATGTAGCCCAGGCTGGCCTAAAACTCATAGCAATCCTCCTGCCTCAGCCTCCTGAGCGTTGGTACAGGTGTGAAACACCATGCCCTGCCTAATTTTTTTCTAAACAAATTACATTGTTTAGAAACAATGCTTGCATTTCTGGTCACTAATCCCCAGGAAAAAAAAGCTGAGCAAACAATCAAACATGCATTGCTGAAATTCATTAATTCTCAAAGGAAATATAAAATACATTTATATTCCACAGAACTTCACCCATTGTAAGTGAAAGAGTTTTAGTAATATATAGCATTGCACCATCACTGTCACAATAAAGTTTTAGAATAGGCAGTTTCCTCCAGGGTCTCTGGAGTCAATCTTTATTTTCACCTCTTGTCTCAGCAATTGTTGATCTGCTTTTTATCTCTACTGATTTGCTTTTCTGCTGACTTCATACAAATGGATTCATAACATGCAGCCTATGGTGACTGGTTTTGCTTACTGTATAGTCTTCAAGGTTCTTACATGTTATTTATAGTATGCATCAGTGCTTTATTCCTTTTGAGGGCTGAATGACAACATCCGCACTTGTATATCCATTCATTAGTTGATGGGTGTCTGGGTGGTCTCTAGCTTTTGACTATTGTGAATAATACTGATATGAACATTTGTACACAGCATGAAGAATCTAAGTTCAGTTCTTTTTTTGTTTGCTTATCAATATCCAGTTGTTGAAAAGACTGTCCTTTCTATGCTACTACATAAAAGTTCACCTGGCCAAATACTAAGAGTTTATTTCTGGACTCTTTAATTTTGTTTGATGTGTAAGTCTATCTTCAAGCCAATACTGTACTGTCTTGATTACTGTAGATCTATATAAATTTCTGGTAGTTACTGCTTCTTTGGAAAATCACACTGCCATGATTCTTTTCTGTTTTGTCTTTTTGAGGCAGGGCCTCCCTGTGCAGTTCAGGCTGGCCTTGAACTCACTTTATAGCTCAGGCTAGTGTTGAACTCTCAATCCTCCTGCCTCAGCTTCCGAAGTGCTGGGATTACAGGTGTGCGCCACCACACTAGGGTGCCATGATTCCTTTTACCAATTTTTCATTTAGCATGGATTCATCCAGCGATGTCCAAGGCTTTATTGGTCTTTTAGCTATTGCATGCCCTTATCTAGACAATATGTTGCAATAATGCACCATGAAGTAAGGCGATTCAGTGGTAGATTTCTACTTTGAAAAGTTGTAACAAGAAAGCTTGGATTTTAACAAAGCTCATCATGTCTATATTTAAAATATTCAATTCTCTTTCCTTTAAAATCTGGCTGGTCTCGAAGCCTCAATTCAACTGGCAACATAACAGTACAGTATTTGGAAAAAAAAAATTCTGTTGAGTATGATACAACAAATGATGACTAATATCTTGAAAGCTCCGGGGGGAAAAGGCAGCTTTTGTCATACTTCACTTAGCAACAGTTTTAGCAGATCCTCCCCTTCCTGAGTCAGCCAGTTCTCTGATATTGATGTTACTAGCATCATCTTTTCCAGTGTCTTTAGATGCGGGATGGCTAGAAAGTAAATTTTCAAATTTTCCCTTAAAAGCCAGTAAAATCCTAAAATTTTAAAAAAGTTATAAGCAAAACCTTAGTTTGGGATAAAATATTAAATTATAAAAGAATATCAGGTTTAGATAAGTTTAGGAGTTGGAAACATTTTCAGTAAGTTAAAAAGCATCTAGGGAGGTGTAGCTTGGTGGTGCACCGCTTGCCTACTACCATGCTCAAAGGCCTGGGGTTCCATCCCCAGTATGAGATATAAGGAAATTCTACAAAGCTCAAAAACGCTCAAACACATTTCTCCAGTTGAGAAAGCGATCTTAGCTCACCTAACTTCTGGAAAACGCCTCTGTACACTCCAGAGAGAACAAGAGTGAAAACGGAAAATAACATTTCTGCCCCGAGTGCCAGGGACTGAATCAGGGCCTTCACACTGAGTTACAGTCCCAGATTTATTTTTCCCTCACATGTTTTATTTTGAGACAGGGTCTTGCTAAGTCGCTGAGTTGCCCACCCTGGACTTTTGATCCTCCTGCCTCAGCGCCCCTTTCCAGCGTTGGGATTACAGGCGGGCGCGCGGCAAATAACACGGCAGCACAGTTCTCCGCAGATTTGTCGTTGTCCTGCATGGGTTTCGGGGACCCTCCGCAGTCGCCGACTCATTTTTTTTCCTTTGTGTTTTTGGGACAGGGTCTCGCTATTCAGTTCAGGCTGGCCTTGTGGTCGCTTTGCAGCCCAGGCTGGCCTCGAACTCACGATCCTCCTGCCTCAGCCTCCCAGAGTGCTGGGATTACAGGCGAGCGCCACCACGGGAAGCCATGACTCACATTTTGAGAACCATGGAACTGGGTCCTGTTGCAGGTCGGAGCGGAAGTAAAAGCTACGAGTATTTATGTGGCGGGGCCTGCGGTCGGCTGTCACAGGGAAAGGAACGGAGGGTAGTGGCCGGTGACAGGCGACGGGTGCCGGTCCGAGCTGGAGCCGGACCGGGCCCATGGGCGGGGAGGCCTCGCGGGCGCCCTCCACAGGCGAGGCCGGAAAGAGAGGCCCGCGGGCTCAGCACTCATCCTGCGTGGGTTCCCCTGCGGCCAAAGCCGCGGGACTCAGCCTCGAAGGCCCCGACCCGCGCCGCCGCATTCCCTCCGCGGCACTGCGGCCGCGCCGGCGCCGCGCTCGCCCACACGTGGGCACAGAAAAATTTCGTGTTCAAAACGCGCGAGCGACTACGGAGGCCGAGAGGGCGGCGGCGGCTGGGCATGTAGTCGGGCGGCGCGGGGCGTGCGGGCGGCGGCGATGAGCGACATCGTGGAGAGGACGCTGACGGCGCTGCCGGGACTCTTCCTCCAGGGCCAGCCGGGCGGCGGGCCCGCAGCGGCCAAGGCGCCCTTCTCCTCGCGGCTGGGCGGCCTGGTCCGCGGCGTCACCGCGCTCACCTCCAAGCACGTAGGTGCCGGGCGGGGTGGTCAGGCCGGGCCGGGCCGGGCGCGGACACCCTGCGTCCGTCTGTCCGGAAGCGTCTTTTTCCTGCCTGGACAGCCCCGGGGAGGCCGGGTGCCTACCGGCTCACCCTGCTCTGGAGCAGATTTCTTTCTCTTGAGCCTCTGTGTGCTTCCCAACGCTAGAGAGGACAGGACCGCCGCAGATTTCATGATTGCCCTGAACGGGCAGGCGGTGTCAGGCGTGTGGGAGTCCCGCGTGCACGCAGGCGGCAGGCGCTGCTCCCCTGCAGTTTCTTTCCCCACTCGGTTGCTCCCCTGGGTGCCCACCCCCCGGCCCCCCGTGAGCTGGCCGCACACATCTGGACAGACCCTGCCGCCCCTGCCTGCGGTGTGATCTCCGGGGAGCGGGAGGTTCGCAGGCCAAGGGCTGGGCAAAGAAAAACTTCAGTTCTCCCGAAGTGTAAAATGTGCTGAGTAAGTCTCTGCCTCAGATGGGCTTTGCAAATGAGCCGTTCTAGAAGTTAAGGCCTCTCAGACATTTGGGAGTTGCACGGATTGTAGAAGTTGCTGTTTCAGAGCCTTAAGGAATCGATATCCTAAAAACACATACTGTGTCATAATCTGTTCAGCAGACATATATGGAGCAAGGTTATGTGTTAGACACTGAGGAAAATACATTGTGTTCTTCCAGAGAACTGACCACCCATTTGAGGCTGAAGTATAAGCGTTACAACGAGGCACTGTAAGGTTCAGGAGAAGAAACCCAGTGTGTTAAAGGGGCAGAATGTTTCTCTAAGCTGCCATAAGACGATGTGATGCTGGAGAAGGCTGGCCTGCTACACGTCCCGCAGTCATTATTTGCGGACTTAATATTGGCGCTCTTCATGTTTCTGTCCTTCGCTCATTTTTATGAACTGCCGAATGACATTTATTTTGGGGCCCAGAGTGGGGTGTGCACACCTGTAATCCGAGCTACTCTGGAGACTGAGGCAGGAGGATCCGGAATTCCAGGCCAGCCAGGGCAACTTAAGGAGACTGTAACTGAAGAAAATAAAATAAAAGAAAAAGTAACAAAGCTGGCGATGAATCTCCATGTAGGGGTCCTGGGTTCAATTCCTAGTTCCAAAAAGAAAAAAAAATTTTTTTTAGTCTTACATTGCAGTTTGAAACTGCCAACGCAGCAGTGCTCTACTGGGGGTTCTTCAGCACCGGTCTCCTGAGCTCCTGCTGCCCTCGTCACTTTTCCGGTTGCTGAGACCCAGTACCTGACACCCACAGTTTCAAGGAGGAGGAGGTATTCAAGATCATGCTGTTAGTGCTCGTCTGGCCCGCACCAAGGCAGGAGGGGCACAGCGAGGCGGTGCAGTGACCCGCCACTCCTGGCCAAACCGAGCCTCCTGAAAGCAAGTCAGCGGCAGGGCCCCATGGCCCAGGCCCCTTCCAAACACATGCGTCTTTGGGAACCTTTTAGTTCTTTATTATATCATCATCATCACTATTATTTTTAGACAAGGCCTTGCTCTGTGCAGCTTCAAGCTGGCCTCAAACTCATGGCAATCCTGCCTCAGCCTCCCAAGTGCTAGGATTACATGCATGTGCCACCATGCTGGGGACAAAATTTAGATCTAAACCGTAACATCTGATACGAAACTGGGTATTTCAGGATAGCAATATATTAGCCCAAAATGGGGCCAAGTTTTAAGTGTTTAAGGAGATTAAATACAATGGAAACACTGGGATGACTATATTGGGGTGTGTGTATGAAACTGAGAAAAAGTAGGGTGGGGGGGCATACCTGTCACCCAGCTATGGGTTATATGTAGGTTTCTGTGTGGGGTGACGGGTCCCGAGAGCGAGGTATAGGAGAGGAAAAGAAAAACAAGACAGACAAGTTACGGGGTCAGGGTTGTGGCCTCCAGGACCGAAGTCTCAATTGCCATTTTCTTTAGCCTTTTATTGGGGTTCACACAAAAAGCAGGGACAGGGGAAATGGGAGAGTCATTCACAGGATTAGCGAGGACAACACAGCTTAATTATCCCCGGAAGTGGACTTTGGCTTAGCCAGCCATCATGTCATCCTTCCTCCGGGCGTATCTCAGCAAAGCATCTAGTGCTGTCCCAGGGGCTTTCCGCAGGGACTGAGGCCCTGCTTTTCTTTCCTCTCACGCTAATGCTCCTGCTAGACTTCCTCCAGAATCAAACAATCTTATGGCTTAATGAGGCTCAAAGTCCCATGCAGGTAATGCATTGAAAGGTAAACTATAGAATGTCCTGTGCATCCAGCTACTTGAGAGGCTGAGGCAGGAGGATTACAGATTCAAGGGCTGCCTGGGCTACATAGGAAGTTAAAGCCAGCTTGGATGATGTAGCAAAACCCTGTTTCAAAAAAAAAAAAAAAAGAAAGAAACTGTGCTTATTTGTGTCTTCTTTCCCTATTTCTGTATTCCATGAGGAGTTTTTAGTTCTAAGAGGAAGTTGTGAGACTCTTATCCTGGGCCAGAACATGGAGAATTTCTTTCTATTTTCCACTTTTAATTTTTTAGAAGGATTATTCTGCTGAGTAGTCTTCCCAGGGGCCAGTATCTAGTGAAAAAAAGAGGAAAGGTGGGTTGGCCTGGGAATACTCTAGGAGTGATTCTGAGTGTTGGTGGAATGCACATTAAGCACGTAATATTTATCTCTCTCAAAATAATGTTCCTCGGGCCAGGGAGATAGCTCAGTGGCATAAGTGCTTGCCTGGCAAGTGCAAGGTCCTGAGTTCAATTTCTGGTACCAAAAAAAAAATAATGTTCTTTTTTTTTTTGGTCTTTTTGAGACAAGGTTTCACCATGCAGTTCAGGCTGGCCTTGAACTCACTTTGTAGCCCAAGGCTAGCCTTGAACTTGAAGTAGTCTTTCTGCTAGCCCAAGGCTAGCCTTGAACTTGAAGTGGTCTTTCTGCCGAAGCCTCCTGAGTGCTGGGATTACAGGTGTGCATCACCACACTTAACCAAAGTAATGTTCCTTTATAATGGGCAGTAGTATTTTATTTTTCCCCTTCATAATACTGTTACAGTTTAAAAAGACAGTGATTTAAGCTTATAAATATGTTCACTTTTTCAGGAAGAAGAGAAATTAATCCAGCAGGAACTGAGTAATTTAAAGGCTACTGTTTCTGCTCCCACAACGACACTGGTAAGTTTGAGTCGGTGCCAGCACGTTGGAGTATAAAGTGTGGCCCGCCGGCGGATGGTGGCATCTAACTGCTGGTTTCTCAGGTGTCTCATAGTCCAAGCTGGCTGAGGTGGTAGCAGACATTACCGTGGGTCTGTATGGCTGGGTGGCCGCCGCAGGCCCTGGCGGAGCTGACCGTGAAGTCAGGACAGAGGCGACGGCGTCACCCGTAGGCGGCTGTGCGCTCCCGGGGCTCCGTGCTCCTCATCTTGTTTTCACGTTGTTTACTCGGAAGGGTGAGGGTGTGCCATCGAACACGATACTTTCTTTCCAAAATTGACACAGATTTTTTTTGAGGCGGCCTAGGGGTTTTGGGAATGAAGCTCAGGGCTTCATGAATACCTCACTCTCAGACCCTACCACTGAGTGGCACCCCCTGCCCCTAAGTGCACTCTGTCTCTAGCTTTAGAGGTACACCTTTGGGGCGTAGGTTGGCTGGCGGGTAGAATGACTGTTTTCTTGCTCTGAAACCAAGTGTACCACGCAGCAGCTAAATCAAGAGCCAGTTTCACATTTGTAAACTCGGTTGGGTCGAGTTTGATTTTTAAAACAGCATTCACTCCGCAGCTGCTAATGAGTAGCCACCATTTGCAGGTTCCTATGGGGCTGTCCTTGTATAGTTACTTTTATTTATTTATTTATTTTTGGCGGTACTGGGGATCAAACTCAGGACCCTACGCTTGCTAGGCAGGCGCTTATTCCACTGAGCTATATTCCCCAGCCCTGTCCTTGTATAGTTACTAAGACCTGGGTTTCTGCTGTTATATTTTACTTTTAATAACTATACATTTGTATTGGCTATAATGTGGTAGCTCAGTGTATCTAAGTAACACATCATACCTTTTTCCCTTGGAAAACTAGAGGTTTTCCCAGAGAGCTCTGGACTGCACCCCGGCCCTTTTTATTCTGTTTAAAACAAGGCCTTGCTGAATTGCTCCTGCTGGTCTTGAGCTTTGATACTCCTGCCTCAGCCTCCTGAGCTGCTGGCGTTACAGTGCACCACGGCACCTGGCTTCCTTTTTCTTTAATGAGGTTTTTCCCAAACAACATTTAATAAGCATGTTTTTAATGAGTGTGTTTTGTGTCACTGCGGGAATGTTCACCCCACCCCCAATAAAAATACCAAGGTGATCATTGTACATGGGTACATCATCAAGAACATGAATAATATTTGTAAAGTCTAAGAGAATGTGTTTTTTCTTTTATGGTCATAATAATTGTGGACTAAGAAAACTCAAGACATCAGTCTCATATCTGTATTTTAGCGTGTGTGTTTGCATGCAGAATTTTATGTATCTGTATAAAATTTTTGTACTTCATGTATTTGGTAGAAATGTTAGAGAAAAATGGTGTCCCTTACTTATTTATGTTTTGAGATGCCTCACCTCTGCCTAGTCCGTCAAAATGACGGGATTACAGGTGTGCACCATCACACTCAGCAAATAGTTTCTTTCTGTTAGATTTCCATTTTCTTTAATTGATATCACTATACATGCTTTTTCTTTTCCTTTTTCCCAGTGCTGGGAACTAGGGCCTTCTGCATGCTGGTCAGACACTCTGCTACTGAACTACACTTCTGCCCTGCAGATTTCCTTACAGCAAGGCATGACCCTGGCTTACAGAACTAAGATTAGCAGGTGGTCAGGGAGCCCGGGTTTGGGAGAATGATCCTATTGTAACCATGGCCCTCCAGCTCTGGGCATCCCTCTTAAGAGTGTCCAAGGTGACCGTATGATGGTAGAAAAACTGTTAGAAAAATTGTAGGAGAATTACTATATTGGGGAATGCACTTTTTCTCTAAAAATAAGAGAATTTTAATGTATGTGGTAATTTTACTTACAGCTTATAATGACTTTTGGAGTACTCAGATAATATTACAAATCCAGGATTGGCTTAAATTCATACTTGCCTTTCTGATTGGCACAGAAGCCTTTGAAGAGTCTTTACTGGTATTGAGTGGTGTTTTTTTATGGGGCTAGGACTTGAACTCAGGGCCTTGCACAAGCTAACCAAATGCTCTGAGCTATCTCCCCAGCTCCAATGTTTAGTAACCTTAATTAATTAATATGTTAACCAATTAACTTGTATTGCTTTAAGCACAAGTGACTTCAACTGAGTCTCATTCCCCTATGATTTTCCCATGCTGTTTTTAAACTTTGTATTTATACATGTGCACACACACATGCAGTGCAATATTAAACATTATTATCCTTTCCTTAGAATATTTGATTTTACTATTACTATGAAATCACTAAATGCTTATGTACTATATACTATAGCATTTTGTGATTTAATAATCCTGTAATATGGTAATTTTTATTTATTTATTTTTTTGCTTTTTGAGACAGGGTTTCCCTTGCAGTTCAGGCTGGCCTTGAGCTCACCTTGTTCCCCAGGCTGGTCTTGAACTCACAATGATCCTCCTTCCTCAGCCTCCTGAGTGCTGGGATTACAGGTGTGTGCCACCACACCTGCCATATGATAATTTTTAGATATTAAAAGTCTGAGCTTTATTTTGAAGCATTTTTACTTGACTAAAATTTGCTGTAATATTAATGCAATTATTTTACTGATAAAGCAAATTTATGTCATTTAAGCAATTTTAGTCTTAACAAATATTAGAAGAGCTCACTAAAAAATTCAGTATCACTGGAATAACCTATCCTTTTAATGAAATTATGCCCTTGAGTTCATGATAATTGTGAATTACTTAAAAAGAGTACTTATGCCAGGTGCAATGGCACACGCCTGTAATCCCAGCACTCGGGAGGCTGGGGCAGGAGGCTCACTGTGAGTTTGAGGCCAGCCTGGGCTATGTGGTGAGTTCAGGTCAAGCCGCCTCTGAACTACATAGTGAGACCCTGTCTTTAAAAGAAAAAAAAAGAGTCTGTGAGCGAGGGTGTAGCTTGGATAGAGCACTGTCCTAGCATTCAGAGGGCCTCGGATTCAACCCCTGAAATTGCACAAACAAGGGAAAAGGAGAGAAAGGAAGTAAGGGAGGTTTTGCGGTTTTATTGTGGCTGATGAAGGCTGACTAGGCCGGCGCTAAGTTCACCTAAGAAAAGCGCCTATAAGAGAGTGTTACATACACAGAGCGTAACGCTTCTGAAGAGGGTCTAGGTCGCTGTTTCACTTTGGTATTTTTGTTTCTTTGTTTGAGAGGGAGGCTTGTTACGTTGTTTAGGCTGCTCGTGAACTCCTGGGCTCACATGGTCCTTCTGCTCTAGCCTGCCAAGTGTGGGGACTACAGGTGCATGCGCAGCTTGTAATATACTTGTAATAATATTTTTATTACAAAAATTACTGCTAACCTGTGAAAATTTTATGTGTTTTTTTCATTTAATAAAGTATATTTCCACTTGAGAGGCTGAGGCAGGAGGACTGTTGCAAGTTCAAGGCCAGCCTGGGCTACAAAGTGAGCTCAAGGCCAGCCTGAACTGCATAGCGAGACCCTGTCTCAAAAAAAGACACACACACAAAAAGTATATTTCACTTGAAGTATCTAATTTTAGATGCCAAATAAGATTATTGCGGATGACATTTTGTATGAAGACCACATATTTCACATTTTAAACAATTTTGTACGATGGGTACAGAATATTAGAAATAGGCATAATTGTTTTATTTGCACTACCACGAAAATATTTAAAATAATTTTACTAAAATAATACTATTGGTAATTAAGATTGGAAGCCACTTTTACTTACAGTCTGTTATTAGATAACAACTTTATAATACGTATGTTTTCTCTTCAGTGCCAGAATTAAAGGATTCTCCTGTTAAATCACAACATACACACACACACACACACACACACACACACACACACGAAATCAGGACATTCTATCTGTTTATATAATGACTGGGTATTTCATTTTCCAGAAAACAATGAAGGAATGTATGGTGAGACTTATATATTGTGAAATGCTTGGATATGATGCTTCCTTTGGCTATATACATGCAATCAAGCTGGCCCAACAAGGAAATCTCTTAGAAAAAAGAGTAGGTATGTACTCTGTGTGTTTAAGACTTTCATACTTGAATATTGTCATGAAAGTTGCAGTTTTTGTATGAGATGAGTGATGGTGCTGGGTACGGTGGTGCGTGCCTATAATCTCAGTACTTGGGAGGCTGAGGCAGGGAATTTGAGGCCATTCTGGGTTACATAGGGAGACCCTGTTTCAACCCCCACCCAAAGGATGAAGGATGGCAAGTAGAGTGTGTGGTTTTAGGACTCTGCATTATCATTTCCAAATCTGAGAAGGTAACTTTAGAAATCCAAAGCCTGTAAATGAAGCTACTTTTCCTGATTTATAGTATTTTGGAGTTCTAGAGAAGGTGAAAAATCACCTTCTCCTATGAGGGTGGTTAAATGACTACATGTATTTGTCAAAACTCATTGAGCTATATTCTTAAGATTAGTGAGTTTAAGGTGTAAATTACACCTTAATAAACCAGATTTTAGGCTTACTGTCAGAAGTGTTTCTTTGTGAGATAAAAAACTAACATGGATTAGTATAACTTTAAATACCCTGTTCTTGCTTTCATGAATGTTACTATGAGGATTAGCAGTACCTTTTTCAAATTTTTGTCTCCACAGTCATCCTGTAGGCCATTAGGAAAAATACCTCTCAAGGACTTAAATCTTCCATTTTGCAGAGGTTCAGCTTTGTTTCAGAAGCCCTGGAGGAAGCACTTTAGAGCAGTATAAGGGTGGATTGTGCTGTTCATGTAAAGCTGTTGACAAGGACTAGCGTTCTTCACAGTCTGATGCCTGAGCGGGGGAGGAAGATGTCGTCTTGGTAAAGATTTTGAGACTTCGTGCACACAACATTCCACTTGATGACCCCACTTCACACAAAATACTCTTTGATCTTTTAGATTTCTTTTCTCCGAGCAGAATGTCCTCTGGCAACCTGAGTCTGCTTTCTGTATTCTGAGTCAAGTTTCAGCTCTTCTGCGCTCACCCCGATGACTCCCACATCTTAGCTTCTGAACTAACGTAAAATCCCTGAAGGCAGGGCTTTCTCACCAGTGCTTTACTTAGGGTAGAGACCTGCCCTTCCTGACCTAGTCTCTTTTTGTTGCCACCCTACAATTGGAGTGTGGCTCTGGAGAGCAGTTTTCCTGTGTCTAAAGTCTTTCTAATCCTGCTGTTCTGAAAGGTTGTACATGGAGTCTTTTTCTGTTATTTTTCTTTCCTAAGAAGGAAAGGCTCAAAAGGAGCTTTGAAACAGTGTTGAGGATTTGGGAAAAGCGAAAGCCAACTTCACTGTCTCTTGCACAAGTGACAGAATGATATCACACTACATAGACTCTTCTATAGTTATTTTGATGTCTTCATACTTACATGTAGTTGTGTAATTTCCTTTTTTGTCTTTTTGAGGCAGGGTCTCACTGTGTAGCTCAGGCTGGCCTTGAGCTCACTTTGTAGCCCAGGTTGACCTCAGACTTGCAGCACTCCTCCTGCCTCTGCCTCCTGAGTGCTTGTAGTTGTATAATATAATTTTCATTAGAGGGGAGCGTGTCACAATTTTTTCAACTGGGTCCCTGTTATTGGTGGACATATGGGTGGTGTTTGATTTCCTTGCTCTTACGAGTACTGTAGTGAGTAACACTGTACATTTATTTGTTCATAGTTACAGGAACTTAAGTGAGTTCTCGGCCATTTTTATCGACATTCATGGTCTCGTCAGCCAAAGGACTTGTATCTGTCGGCACCACGCAATCTTGATGTGAGCTATTGAGTGGAGACCACTTTTAGGGTAGCATGTAAGCCTTCAGTCTGCCTTCACTCTGGTGCTGTTGCCCATCTGCTGTCCTGGGGCTTTTAAGACTAGTTTGGTACTTCCTGTGGTGGAGAATGCTATCTGGGTTTTTGTGTGAATATTGTTGAATAAATACATCTCAGTACCCATTAAGGCAGCTGTGATATTAAGGACTTTCTCTTGTGAGATTGTATTTCTCTTCATTTAAAGTGTGAGAAAACAGAGGCTCAGAAAGCGTAAGTCGCTTGTTCAAGATTGTGGAGGTGGGAGTGGTAGAACTAGACTGTGAACTAGGTTTCTGCCAGTCAAAGCCTGTGTTGTTCTCTACCTCATGCTGTCATATAGACGTACTCTAGTCATTGTTTACTCTTTGTTCCCCGGAAACGCTTTTCAGTTTTGCATTACAGATGGTCTTTCCCCCTCAATCTCTGGTTGTCAGCACAGATGAGCTGCTTGTAACAGGCACAACTCAGGTCTCCTTGAGATGGTCTCTAGTGTGATCCGTGGACCTTGATGTTGGTGTCGTGGTATGAGTGACTCCTTAGCTGAAAGGTGAGGCTCACTGGGCCATCAGTGAGTCTTCATCTGTGTTGTAAGTGCTCTTTGGGGTTTTCCTCATCATTCTTGGGCCTGGTCGGGTTTCTGTGTGTGTAGTGCTGGGGGCTGGACTCAGAGTCCCATGCTCTGGTCAGTTTTCCCTCTCACCTGACTGTGGGAGCCAAAGCTCTGCTCCTCAGTCCGGCAGTGAAGATGGTGCGCTCAGCCGTGCTCTTGCTCCTCGGCCTGGGAACCGGGCGTTTCTGACTGGTTTCCTGGGTTGTGTGACAGATACCGATGGTACGGATCCTAGCCAGTGATGGGCACGGTTACCAAAGCGTCTCTAAGGACCCGTCTGAGAGACCTGAGAAGAATGAAAAGCGGTGAGGTGAGAGGAGGGAGGCGGCCTGAGGGTGCGCAGTCTGGAGAGGCGGTGTGCGTGGCCTGCCTGCCTATGACTTCGGGAGATCGCTCTTCTGTCCTCCTCATTATACATACCCGCACAATAGTTGTATCTGAGAACTAAGTGAGGGAAGGCTTGCAGCACACTTGACCCACAGTAGCTGCCTTAAACTTATTGTGAGTCTGAGAGGTGACCGAGAAAACGGCATGAAATGTGTAGATTGCATGCACATGTTTTTTTGTTGTGGTACCGACATGTTTCATCCTAAATGTGCTCCTCAGGTTCGGTGTTATTGGAATAGAAAAGCTCATTTAGGCCCATGAGTACATTCAGTGTGGGAGCTGGTTTGTCTGTGGTGACCAGCTGGTTCTCTTCCAATAGTGTGTCTTCAAGTTGAAAACATAAGAGTGTTGTGTGTGGCTTAATGTGTCATGTACATCATGCAGACTGGTACCAGGCTGTAACGAAGGAACCGGTATCGACTTAACTGTAATAACCATGAGTTTGTGAATAGTTACATGTTTGACCGTAAGGCAGAGAAGATAAAGAACGTTTTGACCGGTGATGTAGAGACTGGCAAAGGAGATGGGAGGCACATTTTAATGTTTTCATAGGGAGCTAACTTGGTATACATCTTGTAAAATTTGATAATTCTTTTTTCTTTTTTGAGACAGGGTCTTGCTATGTAGTTCAAACTGGCCTTGAACTCGCTATGTAGCCCAGGCTAACTTTGAACTCACTAGTGATTGTTATGGTTGATACAGTGTGTGAACTTGGGGAGTCTGGAAGTTTGGCTGAGTGACTCCGCAGAAAGCCAGGGTGCTTCCTTTGTACACGTCCTGAGCCTGTGGAAGAGGAGGGCATGGAGATTATGTGAGAGCTAACAGGCCCCCTGGGTGGGGGTAGCCTGTTTACAATGTAAGGGAGAAAAAGAGGCTGCTTGCAGCCATTCCTCTCTTTGGCTCTTGTGGTTTTTGCTGTGCCCTGCTGCCGTGAACATTTGCCCTCTGCCATGTGCCACTCTGCCTCAGAACCAGCCAAGTATGGACTGAAACCTCTACAAACTAAGCTAAATAAACCTTTCCTTCCTGCATTTTGGGCGTTGGTTACTTTGTCTCAGCAACGAGAAGAAAAATAGCCAAGACAGTGACCTTCCTGCCTTAGCCTCCCAAGGGCTGGGACTATGAGCCTGCGCCACCACATCCAGCTATAAAATACATAACTCTGAACAATTTCAGGATGAAGAGCACCTGAAATCTTCCTTAGCACAGTTTTTTAGCTTCGTATCTTGCAATTTGTTTTTGTGTTTACCTGTAACATATATTTGGATACTCAAGCCTTTTGGAACATATTATTTCGTTTAATTTTCTGGGAAAAGTTTATTTTTGGTGGGTCGTAATGAGATTTCACCTTAATTTTTATAGGTTATCTGGCTGTGTCTTTATTTCTCCATGAAAGTCACGAGCTGTTGCTTCTCCTGGTGAACACAGTGGTAAAGGTACGGTGTCGCGTGGTCCCGAGCGACTCCTGTAGGCATCTGGTGCTTCTCTTCTGTCATAACGAGTTAGACCATACTGTGTGGGTTTAGGAAGCTCTTGTGTATCAGTGTCTGCATCTGTAAAATGGGGATAAGTACCTGAGCGTAGAGTTGGGAGGTGCTGTGTAAAGCTCAGCCCCTGTTGCTGCCCCTGCTCTTGTTGAAGGCATCACTATTTCGTTAAAATCCAAAGCAGGAATTACAGCCCAGATTGCCTGGCTCTTAGTTGCACTTTCCATGCTGCTGTCATTGTCTCTTGATCTGTCTCAAGAGACAGATATAAACTGAATAACTGACATCTTTAAACTCCAAAAGGTCATTTAAAATGGACATAGACTATAACTGAGTAATTGAATTGTACAGATGATAAAAGCAATTTAACCTGCACTGTCGAAATTTCGCACTGCTAAACTTCTAGCGTAATCAACAACAAAGTGTAATTGAATTGTTGAGCTTTGTCTTACCTTGTAGGTTGCATAATGTGTGAGAGTCTACATGTGTAGTATTCTCTAAATTTTAAGTTGGACACTATATTAAAGTTACTAGTAGTTTAAATTTTTTTGAAACTTTAAAAAACATTTTGAAGTACTGTTAGAATGATTTTATACGCTATGTGCATATGTGAATATATATGAACAAGCCTATTGTATGACTTCTATAATTGCTTGCTTTTAAATTTCTGCGCATTGTTAATAAGAAAAATTAATAAAATTGTTTTTTGTTTGTTTGTGTTTTGAGACAGGGTCTTGCTTTATAGTTCAGGCTGGCCTTGAACTCACTGTGTAGCCCAGGCTGACCTCAGAATGTGTGGCAATTCTCCTGCCTCAGCCTCCTGAGTGCTGGGATTAAAGGCATGCATCACCATGCCCTGTTGGTTTGGAAAACTTAAAGTAATAAAGAAACTATTTCTGTCAGTATCAAAATGAAAAGTTTCCTTTTGTATGGGTTGCTTTTTGGCTACATTTATCTATTGACTTTATTAAGAGAAGTGACAGAAATGGGGATTTTCCTATAAGGTATGACATAAGTCTGAATGTACAAATTAATTGCAAAACTGAAACAGAAAATTTATTGAGTATGGAGGACTTTTACATGGTCAAGTTTCCCATCCCTGGTTTCAGAATTGTGCTGAATGTCTTCTTTGCTTAATAATCATGCCAGGACTTGCAGAGCACTAACCTGGTAGAAGTTTGTATGGCACTTACCATCGTCAGCCAGGTTTTCCCTCGAGAAATGATTCCAGCTGTACTTCCGCTGATCGAAGAGAAACTCCAACATTCTAAGTAAGTAAGCTTCAGCACAGCTGTCTGTAGCATATATTTCAAAGCAGAGGCTTAGGCTAGGAAGTTTACTAGAATGTCAACTTGGTGCTACCAGAATTGGGAGTATTCTTTGCCTACCAGGTATAACACAAGAATCCCCATAGAACTGTTCTTGTGTTAGGAGGCTCAGAACTGGGGGTTAGGAGGGTGTCAGGCAGCTTTCCAGTTAGAGGCAGGGGGCTCGGTGTCCCGAATCCTTGGCTTTTCTCCCAGTTTTACCACTAATAAGCAGTGGTTCTGTTTTTCTTTCGTCTGTGTATGGGGTTGGTTGAAGCTCCTTGGTTCTCCCAAAATTGTTTTGACGGTAAAGTAAAATGATAGAAGACATTTAAAGATAGTGTAAGTGCTGTGAACACGAAACTTTCATGTATGAGGAAGAGTTTTTATATAGAAACCATGATGTTCAAGGTGGCATGCACAGCACAGGACATCCAAATAAGCACTGACTTGAGGTGCTTTGTGAATGTGCTCTTGTAAGATTCTGGCGCTCTGCCCCTGATCAGCCTAATATACCTCTCCGCCACACTTGTATTTATTTTAACTAAGCTCCTTTGAGTAGAACGTTTGTAGTCATTTTCCTGTGTGGTTATAGTCTGTTGGTTACACGTACGTTCTTGATGAAGAGCTTTTTGTTACTCGTACATGTCTGTATTTCGTGTGCTTCTTACAGTTGGTATTTTTAATGTTGTAGGTTATAAAATATGTCTTATAACTTGCATTCTTTGAGAAACACACATGGAAAAAAAAGAAATACACGTGGACTTTGAATCCCCTAACTAAAATGATACTGTTTACTAAGAATGACAGGATAACTTTTAGGGCTTTCAAATGTTTCATAGTAGTTTATATGTCAAATCTTTTTAGAACAAAGGATGGTAATAGGCAATTAATTATTGGAAATAAAATAGTAACTTTTCTTGGGTCCTTGTAGGTTGATCTGATTATAGCAGCAGTGTACTTACGTAGGTTTTCCTTACCACCACTCTTTGGTGGTGACCGTACCTACCAACCATTTGTATGAAATCCTTCTGAGAATTAGAAGGCCTCTTCTCAATTTTTTTCCTTATTGCTTCCCAGCTAGTCTCATTTTAAATCCTGGCTGCAGTTCAGGGTTTTTGAAACTACTTCTAAAGTTGTGGCCATGTGCGGCTTCCTGCTGTAGAAGTGTGGCAGGGCTGGGGAGCCAGAGGGGATCGCAGAGCCGAGACCAGGCCTGCGCTCGGCTGCTTTTCAGCATCTTGGTCCTAGAGCCCAGATCTAAGTCTCTTGATGTCTTGGGTTAGTTGCCCCACTTAGGGCCAGGCTTAGAAATTCTTAAGCTTGTCTGGAGTTTGTATTCCTTTCTTTACGAACTCTCTACTTTCTCCCAAAATTAATACTGCTTAACACTCAAAGACAATACATGGGTAGGTAGTTTGCAGTTATCAAGATGTTAATGGCAGGGCCGGGGATGTAGCTCAGTGGTATAGCACCTGTTTGGCGAGCGTGAGGCCTTGTATTCAGTTCCTGGTACCACAACATGAAAGCTAATGGCAAGTCTGTTGCTAATCTGCTTTTCTTTTAACATGAAAAGAATGTTACATCATGGCATAGTTTGCTTAGAAGTGAGTTGTCTAGTAATGGAATTTAGAAGAAGCTGGGTAACCATCTGTTTGAATTTTATCCACGTAGTCTTTGCTATTGTTGTTTTTTCTTCTTTAAAAAATTATTCTGTAGTGGGACAACAAGTATTGCATTGAAGACTCAACTTTTAGATTGTATGATTTTGGGTAAAAGAAGTGTATATTAAGGAACCCTAAAGTAAATACTTCACTTTTTGTTGTTTGCTGTTGTCCTGAACACTGCTGGCCCAGTCTACAAGTGTGAGATATGTAGAAAGAACGTGAGAGAGAGTAACAAACAGTATAGTTCATGGAAACCATGTCAAGATTATAGAATAGAGACCTGGGCATGGTGGTGCATGCCTGTAATCTCAGCTGCAACTACGCGGGAGGTTGAGGCAGGAGAATTGTGAGTTTGAGGTCAGCCTAGGCAATGCAGTGAGGCCTTGTCTAAAAAAATAAGTTTAGAAAATGGACTGGGAGTTTAGCTATTAGTCCGTTTGCCTAGCATGTGTAGTGCTCTGAGTTTGTACCCACCACTGGAAAGATTGAAAAAAGTGTAGCAGCGTCCCTTCATTTTTGCTCATATCCTTTCAGGTTCTAAAAATAGACTGGGCAAGGGGAGGCATAACTTCGTTTTAGTGCATGTGTCTCCTCATCCCAGAGATACTTGGAGGGTACGTGCCTATTGCATAAGAAATTTTGAGTACTAAGAAAGAGAGTTTAATGTTACTAGCTCAAACTACCTGCTACTGGTTTAAACTGTTGACTTTCCCAGTTTCTAGCCATGAAGTTTTTGAAAGTAGAATTAGGGAACTAAGAAGTTTGTTTAACTTGTTTTCACTGATTTCTAAAGTAATACATGCATGTTATTAAAAAGTTCCGTAACTAGAGAACATTTACCATGGAAGGTTAAGGTCTCTTGAGATCGTACTTCCTAGAGGTAAGTAGTCTTTATAGTTTAGTGTATCAGAAAAACGCAATTAGTATTAAGTATATCATTCTCTATTTTTTTTTTTTAGATTAATCTTATAGCCGACATTTTAAAGTTAGCTGGATCATGGTCTTCAAACCAAATGCCTAGAAATTCGGATTGTCTTATTTAGGTTTCACTTTTTGTCTTTAGGGAGATTATACGAAGGAAAGCTGTCCTGGCACTGTACAAATTCCATCTCATTGCTCCTAACCAAGTGCAGCATATCCATGTTAAGTTTCGGAAAGCGCTTTGTGACAGAGATGTTGGGGTGATGGCTGCTTCTTTGCATATATATCTCAGGATGATTAAGGTAAGGTAAAAATTGCAGCTGATACTGAGAATTGACCATTAGAGAAGTACGATTATAGAATTAAATTTCAGTAAAGGGTTACTGAACATTTGATGCTATTATTACTGATTTTTAATAGTAATTTTTGCAGTTGATTATGTGAGCTGTAGGCATGTTACAGAATTAGGCTTTTAAAAATGCTTTCGGTATTTTTATATGTCTAAAGAAATATGGAAAATACCTGTTCTGGAAGGAGATTTAAGTTGGCAGATTTGTGCTCTTTCAAGCAGTGATTCCTTTATATGGCTTCATGGTTTGCATAACTCGTAGAGATGGGAGAACGGGCCCTACCAGGTGTAGACTGCAGTGTTGACTCCATCCATCCATGCTGTGGCAGATGAGGAAAGAGGCTTTGGTGGTTATGGTGAAAATTTCTTCTAAACGGTGATGCTGGCTTTATATTAATTTGGTTTTAGTTTATTGCGTGAAGCCCTTTCTCTTCAAAAGTATGACTTTGTGAGTGATTTCATGGACACTGCAACAAAATGAAATGCACTGCTGAGCTCTTAGGCTTGTACACCAAAGCTTGTCTTCTCTCTTAGCCAGTGTGTTCCGAAATAGTATGGGATGAAAATAGGTATTTGATAGTAAATCTTATTTTTCCTCTAACATTTATAAAAATTTGAAAGTGCTATTATTTCTCTTCTAAAATTTGCCCTTGGTGTATGATAAAAATTACAATGAAGACTAATGTTCATTTTAGGGAGTATATATTTAATCTTTCCAGTTCAAGAGATTAGTCAGATAGATAATCAAGGCACCATCATTCAAAAATAGAAATGTGTTTACGTACTATATGGGTAATTAATTCTTGATCGACAGCTCACTGATTTGGGGGCTTTGAACATTTACAAAGCCTTGGCTGTGCTCCTCGCCGGAGAATGGATTTAACTCATTTACATGAGGTCTTTGCACACAGAGTGCAGAGACTGCGAACAAGCCTTGATTTCCATCCAACGGCATGGTGTTACTGCCCCCTTTCAGTATGCCAGTTCTTTTTAGTTTTTGCTTTAATTGCCAATATTGGCTGTTAAGGGCTCTAAGATGTAATTATAAGAACTTTTGAAATGTGATTAAACTGTAGGAAAATGTAGGGAGTATGAGGCATTTCTGGGGATGAATCAACTTTTGGGCTGAGTAGCCAGAGGGGTTTCATCACAGAAGAAATGATACATACTAGACACTGTTTCATTAAATGTGAATATAAACTTCTAAGTGAGCATGTTTTAATTTGCTAGGTTCTATATGGCATTTCAAAAAGCTGCATTTAACATTTGAGAAGAAGTCATATTCACTGAAAGTTGCTTTTCTTTCTGAATGTAGGAGAATTCGTCTGGATATAAAGATCTGGCTGAGAGTTTTATAACAATCTTAAAGCAAGTGGTTGGAGGAAAGCTCCCAGTGGATTTCAATTACCACAATGTGCCAGCCCCATGGCTACAAATTCAGCTTTTAAGAATACTAGGGCTTCTAGGAAAAGACGACCAAAGGTAAACTACTCTAAGTAAGTTACTTAATGTGCATTTGGTAGCCTTAGGCTTTAGTCATCTAGAGGTTTGTCATAAGCCAGACCCTACCTGGGCTTTGTGGCTTGGGAGTGATAAGTAAACCTATGGAAGAAGTATAATTTCTGTCTCGTTGCGGGGGTCATCCTCACTCTGCTTACCTAGGTGCTCCCCACAGTGGTGCTTTCTTCATGTCCTCCAGAAGTTGGGGCACTTTTTCTGCAAGGCCAGTGAATGGCTTTGTAGGCCGCCTGCTGTGTTGTAGCCCTCAGCTCTGCACTTGCAGTTGAAAGCTCCTGTGCAGGGCACGGAAATGAATGGGCTGTGTTCCAGAAAAACGTTATGGACATGAAAATTTGATTTCAGAGTCTCCACATGCCCCGAAATGGTGTCTTTTTGATTTTTTTCCCCACCAGTAAAAAAATGTCAAAGTGACTCTTAGTCTGCACTGTACAAAAGCATGTGCCTGGCCAGGTGGCTGCCTGGCTCTCTCTGGTTGCCTGTGAGTGCATTTTTAGGCTCTGTTAACCTTCACCCATTCTTAGTGAATTGTGGTAGACTTAGGCTGTCTTCCCAACTCTGCATGCTTTTTGTAAATTTAAATTTTGCCATACATTTTCAGACTTTACAAACGTTCACGGTCCCTAGAGCAGGAGAGTCCTTTGCACCTGCCCCTTGACTGTCAGTGATGTATACTCACGTCCTCATTCTCCCTTCCTGCGCGCATGTGAACAAGAGCGCCTACATTTTCATTCCTTTGTGAACAAGGACCTTGGCTTGAGCTCCTGATGTGTTTCTGTCTCAGGAAACCATTTGCTCGTCCGTGTGCTGGCTGTGTGGACGCGGCTTCCTTTCATGCTGCAGAGTATGTGTGTGTTCTGACTCATTAACTTCGCCTTGCCGTGGGTCGCCCTCCTGAGGTTGCCCTAGGAAGGCCTGCTGCGAGCCCCCGCTCAGTGCTGACTGTACCTTGTCACTTTGCATGGTACCGCCTTAGGTTCTTTTGTTTTGTCTTGATTTCAGTGCTTACAATGCCCTGATGGAGATGTGGAGTATAAGAAAGGGACGGACCAGAAACATGTTAGAAAAATGTTCATTACTTTATGGAGCTCCAGCCCGTCCTAATACGGAGCTGTAGTTTAAGGTCATTGGAATTCCATTTTAAAACCACTAATTTCATATTAGTGTGCATTGTACCTTATTTGTCTGAAAAAGACTTAGTGCCATCAGTTGAATTTCTCACGAAGTTCATGCCATGATTGTCTCCCTTTCTTCCTGGGCGGGTGTAGGGATGCATGCGGAGGTGCGTAAGGAGAGCGCCCTGCACAGTGCTGAGCGTGGGGAGGCCCCGTCAGGGTGCGAGGGCTGGAGCCCTTTGAATGTCGCAGGCCACCAGGGTGCTGACTCCTTTGCTGCCCCAATGCGAATGAAATTTTTATGTTAACACGAATCTAACAGGAATCTTAGAGTTCAGAAGACATGATTAGCTTGGCGTGGCAAAGGAAAAATGCCATTTTATGACAGAAATCTAGAGCGTTTAATTCAAAGAATAAATTCCCAGAAAAGTCTTTTCTACCCTTGCTTGAGTATTTTCTTCTGTTTTATAGCATTTTGCTTTTTAGGTTATTAGCATTTGACTCAATCTTGTCCACAAATGCTTCCGCATCACATGTGGTTAATTATGACTCTTAGGCCAGACAGTGGCTTTTGAAATTGAGAAACAACACTATAATCTCGGGTTTAGCATTACCGAATTTTTTGGGGGAGGATTGGTAATGTCTGCTGTTGTGAAAGAAAGACTTACACAACAAAATGAGAGATTTTAGAATATAGTCCTGGATATTTACACATCAGTCAAGACAGAATGAAAGTAAATGCACTTAAGATTGAATGTTTTAGCTATATGTTGAGAAAAAGAAAATAAATTTTTCTGAAGAGATATAACATTCTTGCTGTCTAATTTGCATAGCCCCAGATTACTTTGGAATTTTTGTTTTGCAGCCTGGTTTCTCTCTAATACCATTGCAGGTAGCATGTGTTGCTATTTGATTTTTTTCCCATTAGAGCCTTTTTAATTTGTAAAGCATATGAAATCTGAAAAGCAGCATTTTTCACATTAACCTCTTAGAGAGGCCTTTTAGAGACTTGAAGGCAGAATATGAGGACCCCGGGAACAGTGCTTTATTTTTTTAAATGCTGTCACAGCTCAATTACCATTTTGTGCTATAATTGACATAAAGACGTATATAACTGGTAAAAAGCTATAATTGACATAAAGACGTATATAACTGGTAAAAACTGTTAATTTCTCTCTCTCTCTGTCTGTCTCTCTCACACACACACACACACACACACATACACACACACACATACACACACACTTTTTTTTTTTGTAGTAGCACTGGGGATTGAACCTAGGGCCTTTGCACTAAGCTGTGTAGCTGGCCCTTTTTAAATTAACTTTTGAGACATGGTCTTGCTGAGTTGCTAAACTGCCTAGGCCGGACTCAAATTAGGTACTTGCCTAAGCCTCCCTAAGTGTTGGATGTACCACCATACCTGGTTTTATTTCTTTGTTTTGATACAAATGAAAGTTAAGTTTCTTACTGAAGAACCTAGTTGCTATGTAGGGAAAGACTAGTATTTGAGTATCTTTAAAACAACAAACTGATTAAAAGCAATATACTGTCTAGAATAACCTGAATATGTGAAGTATTACTGTATAATAATCTGAATATGTGAACTAATTTATTGCAATGAAAATGATAAAAGAGTGTGTGCAGTCAGTTAGCAACCTGGTTTGTAAACAAGGACCAGGTTAAGAGTTGCTTGACATTTGTGTCTTCTCATGGACTAACTAGTCAATTCTGATAGACAGGAAGGTCAGCTCATGGAAAGAGCAAATGAAATCTTTTAGAAGTAAGATTTGTATAACTTCATAAAATGAATTTCTTTCACTTCTCTTCTGTAGATCCTCAGTTTTAAAGAGAGAGAGAAGTTTGAAAAACTGTTTTATTGGGTTAGAATACTATAATTCCACTGCAAATAAAATATCTTTTAAACAGGACAAGTGAATTAATGTATGATGTTCTTGATGAATCCTTACGAAGAGCTGAGTTAAATCACAATGTCACTTATGGTAGGTAATGTGTCCATGCTACTCCAATGACTAATGCTGTTTTTCGTATTGAATACTATATATTCCAGTAGAATCTTATGCATAGTTTTAAGATCATTCTTTGGGTTAATGTAAGCACTGAATAATAGTAATAATTTGAAATGATGCCATTTTCTAAATGACCTGAATCATTATTATAATTGTTGCTTTATGTAAACATTTACCAAGTATCTAATTGACTGTGAAGATAACTCAGTAAGTTGGTTTCACATTTTTTAAAATTTCTATTTGAAGACTGATCTTAAATCAGTGAGCTACTTGCCAAGTGTTTATTAAGTTTCTGTTATTTGTCAGGCCCTGCACCAGATTCTTGGAATATAGCTGTGAATAGAATCGTGCAACCCCTGGGCTCACAAAGCAGAGAGCTGTTGTGAATGTTACACAAGAACGGCAGGGTACTCAGGCGAGGGGAGAACAGGAAGGTTTTCTTGGAAAGCGGTTTTTAAGGAGACATCTTGTCACTGGACTGGGTCTGAGGGTCCCTGCAGCTGAGATAAGGGACCTAACCCACCCTGTAGAGTAAGATTTGCTGACTGCCACCATGGAAAAAGAATTTCCAGGATGTGTCAGTAAGAGACCCAAGAAGGGTTTGTTAGGGAGTTGGGGCGTGCACAAGAGCAGAGGTGGGCACTCAGAGAGAGGAGGCGCTCAGGAGCTGGGGCATGGGGCCCTGAGGCTGTCTTCAGGACGGGTGGTCCAGGATGTGTGTTCTGCTGTCTGCGGGGCTGCAGTGCACGCGTGGGCGTGTGTTTCAGGGTGAGATCGCTGCCCACCAGTGTTGCTGCTTCCTTTGGGGTGGGGGAGGCACAGTTCACAGGACAGGTCCGGAGCCTAGATTTATAGGCTTATTATCTTTAAGATGTTTTTTTGCCTAGTTTTTATTCTACCTCAGTCTGAAGGTGGAATATGATATAGATAAGAATATGTAGGTGTAGAAGCGTAACAAACTTTTGTGATGAGACAGTGAACTGTGTTATATCTGATCTCAAAACCTAATTTAGTGATAGACTAGAAGAGTAAGCCATGAGCCGAGGGTGGACAGGTGAGAAAGGGATCCGAACACTTCCAGCTAAAGAGAACTGTTCTTTGTTGGTCAGTCAGGACAAGCTCAGTGAAGAAACAGATGTTTGGAGCTATTTAAAAGAAGTAAGTAACACTGTTTACATTTCACATGCTTTGGGGAACAGAAGTACCGAGAGGCCTTTTAACCTGGTGAAGTACAGTTGTCCTCTGTCCAGGACCACCCCTCCCCATGCCAAACTTCAGAGGTACTCAAGGCCCTCACGGGAAATGGTACTGCCAGGTGCGGTGGCGCACACTTGTGATCCCAGCACTCTGGGAGGCTGAAGCAGGCAGGGGCATTGAAGTTTGGAGCCCAGTGTGGGCAATGTAGTGACTTAGTGAGACCCTGTTTCAAAATAAAAACAGGGCTGCAGATTTAGCTCAGTGAAGGCCCTAGATTCACTTCCCAGCACTGCCAACAAAACCAAGCCAAAACAAAACCAAACTCCAAGCCAAAGGCATTGTTTTTCTATGTAACCTGTGCGCCCATGTACCTTAACACCCCCCCCCCCCCCAAGAGTTAGGATACAGTGTAACTGCTGTGTAAGTAGTTGTTACACTGTATTGTTTAGGGAATGATGACAACTTACATTTACAGGTGTTTTTCCCAGTATTTTTGCTTTGCAGTTAGGCCAGGTGGAGGCAGACCTCGTGTACCCAGAGTAGGGGTGGGGTATGGCCTGTTCTCTCCCACAAGGTGTGGCTCTTTAGGGTAGGCCAGAGGCTAGAAATGACCTGGTTTAATTGAAGTAAAAAGTGCTGGACAGACATTGGAATAGGAGAAAGGACTGTATGCATGAGACTGGTTTGGGCAGAATAGTGCCTGTGGCAGTGAGTTGGGATAGTGGATTTTGAAGGATAGATTTATATTCTGATGGACAAATGGTAATTAAGGCAGTAAGAGTACTCAGCCTGTATTGCTGAAGGCTTATGAAACAAAACTTGATTTTTTAAAAACTCGGTCTAGGCTGAGGAAAGTGTTAAGAGACCTTCATCTTCCTGTGTACTAGGTGTGGGAGGTCAAGGGAGAGTACGGAGTCGAGGTTGCCAGATCGTCTTGCTAGTTCCTGTGGGAGAAGGGGCGCAGGTGGAGACCCCCATGGAGCAGGTGGCTTGGCCAGGAACAGTCAGGTCCAGGGGCGCCTGGCATCTTTCCGGGCTGCTGAGGGGAATTCCCGTGTGCCGTGTGGTGCTGCCAGTGTCCAGGGAGCGCTTTGGAAGGCCCGCAAGGAATTCTGTCTATAGGGCTGGGGATATAGCTCAGTGGAATAAGTGCCTGCCTAGCAAGGAATTCTGTCTATAGATCGCTGAAGCATCTGCCCCCCCTTCCTCCCTTCCTCCCCTTTCTCTCTTTCCAGAGAGCCTTTTTAAAAAAATATATTGCACCTTTCAGCTTTAATTTTTTGGGTAGGTAACACAGGCGGACCATTCAGAACTCCATAGGCATGCAAGGCTGTGCGGGGCACAGCGGCCCTTCCATCCCCACCAGTTCCTGTTCCTGGGCGTAGCCGCTGTCCCCTTGTCTTTCCACGTGGAGAGTACTGCACACCTGAGCAAGTTTTTACAATGTTCCCCAGTTGAGTCCTCTTTTTGTTTAAGATTTCTTGATCCATCGCCTATAATTTGTGTCCATAGGCTTTTCACATGGCCTATGGTTTCCCTTCAATCTTTTCTTCATTTAGCTTTTCATTATTATACTTTTCCCTGTATTTGTATTGATACAGTTTGTAGCTCCATTGATTGTATCATTGTGGATTATTCTCTAGCAATCCTAATATAAATATTTTATTGCTTAAAAGTATGAATTTTAAATTTCAAGCTTCAGAAGGACAGGATTGTAACTGTCCTATTGACCAGAATATCCCAGTACCTGGCAGTGAGTTAATCAATTCATAATATGCTTTAATTAAAGGGAGAGAAAATTTGTTTATATTACTTACAGTCTTAATATGTCATGAATCATAGTTTTCTGGAAGTTCCATTGTTACAGCTTATCTTACCGTCAAGTCTAGAAATAAAGGCTATCAGAGATACTTGTCGTGTGTGCCAGGCAGAGGCCGAAGAGAACCAGGGTCCCCTCCTTCCTCCTTCGGAGCGAGGAGCTTGCTCACAGCTCTGGGGTGGAGGCCGGAGGAGAAGGAGGAGAACGCTGTCATCCCTCCGGTAGTGTAGGGAGGAGTGGGAAGCCTGGGTGTCACTTGCTCGGGCAGGGAGTGAGCGGGTACTGTCGCTGCTAACTGGAAAGGTCCTTGCCGTCAGGAGCCCGCCCTCTTCCCTCCCTCCCTCCCTCCCTCCCACAGGTGCGCAGAGTCTCCTTGCTGCCTGTGACCCTGTGTCCTGTCCCCACCCCCCCCATCCCTCCCTCTCCCTGGCAGAAAGGCTTCGGTAGAGGGCAGAGTATCCTCCTGGTCTGAAGGTGGTGTCAGGAGAGCTGCACGGTTAGGGTACGTCCAAACCCAGATGCTAGAGGTAAAACTATGTGTCATGAATGAGTGTTGGGACATGACTAATTTTTAATCAAGTGATTTTTATTTGGTACTTGGATCAGGACCTGGGCTGCTATTGAACAGTGAACAAAGTTCCGCATTTGTTTGTATGTTCAGAAATACTCAGAAGCACTTGTGTTTTAACCACTGTGGAGAAGGGATGCGGAGAGTGGCGGCTTTTTCAATTACGGGCGTACACTCAGAGTTTTGTAGAGCTGTAGGATTAAGAGACCTAACTCTAGGTGGGAAAATAATTAAAAATCCGTTACATTTTTAGCTAAATTCAGGGAGACAAAGAATTATGATTTCTGAGCTCTTAATCTTTCCTATACTACCATCCCAGAAGTGTTATGTGAGTATAAATGTATAGATTTAAATTATTTATTTATTTTTTTATTTCGTTCTTTGAAATAGTGTCTCCCTATGTAGTCCAGGCTGATCTTGAACTTGCAAGGATTCTCCTGCCTCGGCCTCCCAAGTGCTAGGATTACAGGTGTGCACCACCATGCCCAGCAAAAGTATAGACTTTAGATGGGTAACAACAAGATTTTCATAGTAAAACAAGTTTGTTACCAGGGGAGTTTTGAATGACAAGAGACTGCAAATAAAGATGTATGTAATGATGGAAAGAGGAACATAATCTTTTTTAATCTTATTTAGGACTGTCAGAATTTGGTGAACTTTTTTCAAATGGTATACCAGGAGAGTAAAGATTTTAGGCTTTGAGGGTTACATAGGTTTCTGTTATATGTTCTTATTGTTTTCTTTATATTCATATTGTTTTCTTTTTTATAATTTTAAAAAAATATTAAAACCATTTTTTAAAAAATAAAAACCATTTTAGTTCATAAACTTATACAAACAGACCGAAGTCTGGTTGTGGCAGTTTGTCCATTCCTGCTTTAGTAGATACTTGACCGAAGAGTTGGTTTTGTTTGTGAAATTAAAAAGTCATCTTTTTTCACAGCCCAGAGTGAAGGCATTTCACAGCTTATCATTTGAATACACGAAGTTTTCTTTGGGTTCCTTTTACAGCATAGCATTTGCGGTACAGTCAACTTCCTCTTACAGGGTAGTTGGGATTCTAATTTAGTTTCCCCCTCTTATAAGAGGAAGAGGTCGTATAATTTTTTTTCTGCAAAATTGTGCATTTATCGATAGGCAGCACATTGTAAGATGTGGCCCACTTGAACATTCAGAACAGATTTTGCACATAAAGGAAGGGTCTGGCTCTTATGTTTTAAGATTTTGGAGATCGAGAGGGAGTGACTATTTTGACACTTGATCTTCTTCACCTTGTAGTCAAACTGTTTGAGTCTTCACTGTGTCACTTCTGATGCTGCAGTTCCCTGGGACACATGGGACTTGATGTCCCAGCAGCTCTTCACCGTGGCAAAGCTCCCACTCCTCCACTCACGCTGTTTTGAAGAATTTGAGAAAATGTAGTGTCTACTTTGATCACCATAGGTACCAGACTCTTGGATGTACCTGAAAATAAACCTTGAACGCTATCAAAATGTATAGTAGACTCTTTTAAATATTTGAGATTAGTTTTAAGTAACTAGCTGGAACGTTTTTGAGTAGTGACCTATCCTTGAAATAATTGTAGGCACCCTAAATGATTACATTGAAACAAACTACACACACAATTTTCGTGTCGAGGGGGTAGAGAGTACTTGGGGATTTCGAGGCGTCTGGGGAGTGTTGGGAAGCCCTGTTTCTCTAGGAAGAGTGGACATACTGTTCCTGCGTCCGTCAGATCATGAGCTCCGCTAGGGCAGGGTTTTGTCAGTTTTGCTCACTGCAGCACCCATCGTGCTGATGCCACGTGTGCCCCACGCAGGATGTTCACTAGAATGCTGGGCGTGAACACAGGATTCCGACCTGTTAGCAGCACCACTTCCCTTAGCTCATACTGGGTAACTTGATCCTAATAGCTATACAAGCCTAAAAAGAACACGGGTTGTTTGTTTGAGATAAGATTTTTGACTAAAACTGATCTTCCAGTTGGTTTGCTTTCAGTTCTCCACAAATATGTCCTTATTGTTCTATTTTTCTATTTTTTCTAGCTATTCTGTTCGAATGTGTGCATACAGTCTATTCAATTTATCCTAAGTCAGAATTACTTGAGAAGGCTGCCAAATGCATTGGAAAATTTGTCCTGTCACCTAAAATAAATCTGAAATACTTAGGTAAGGCGATTGATCACTTTGATGGAGATTATACAGTGAGCTTCTGAAGTTTCCTGGGTACTTGCTTCACGTCGCTCTCCAATGTGATCTTTGCTTCTAGGACTGAAGGCTCTTACCTATGTTGTCCAGCAGGATCCCACTCTGGCTCTTCAGCACCAGATGACAATAATTGAGTGCTTAGACCATCCTGACCCCATTATCAAAAGAGAGGTAAACCGGTACTTTTGAGTGCTGTCTTTGAAAGGTTAAAATTATAAACTTCTCACTGGTATTTTGGAGATTTAATTGGTGGGCTGTGTGTGTTTTCATTTTGTATGTTTACTTTTACTAAAGTTTAAGTAACTTTTCTAAAAAGTACTTTTAAGTATCCACAGGAATGTCTTTAAATTATGATCGGAGAGGTTACATCCAATTATCTGTTTGAGTCCAGTAATTTTTTTTTAGCTTGAACATTGTATCACTGGGGACCTGAATTTTAGTCCTAAGGCTTCAGATTAGTACAATATAAGTTATAAATTATGAAGTTTAATTGGTTTTTAATTATTCTCTGTCTGTAAAATTTGTTAATGAATTCACTATTAAATAGATAACAATATGAAAAGAATTAATGAAGGTATCCATAAAGAGATTTGAATTTCTTGGGAGAGAGGTATAATCATGTACTTAGTTTTGTTTCAACATTTTTCTTTTGTAAAATTGCTTTAGTGTTTACTTGGATGTCTATATATTTTTATTCTCATATAAAGAAATCACTCCATCTCTTCATTTAAAATAGTATATGGGACCCACTTAAGAAGAGTGAAAATCTTGAAAAATAATAAAGGTTAGAAAAAGAGACTGTGCTATTTAAACATCATAAAAGCTGTGAGATTAAAATAGGGCTGTTAGGTGAACACTATTACATTTAACAATTACAATTTTTCAAATATGAATTTAAGGAATTTTTGAAATGAGAGTACAGGATTTGCTTCACATTCATATACATATATGTAAATTTAGTCACATACTTAATATTCTGAAGATTGTTCCCCGCCGCCTGCCTTGGATGCGTTTGGGAAGCTTCAGAGGTAGCGCTCTCAGTGTCGGCCCTGTGGGAAAGTGAGAAAGCTCTAGCGCACGACTGCAGTGATCATGCGGCCCTCAGCACATACAGAATGTGTGTGTTCTCTGTGTATTGGACTGCTAACAGGGTCGGTTCAGCAGATTGACGTAGGTACAATTTCCTTATTCATGTATTTAATTATTGGGCTCTCATGGAGAAATGAGAGAAAAAATAGGCAACTTCTAAAATTACCGCGTCTGATATGTTTGGCCCATTGCTTGCAGAGAAGAGTAGCTTGCATTCTTGGGGGAAGGCAGTGTCCCCAGAAGGTACTGTCCTCACACCTCCTCAGTGCCATGGTCACTTCTAACCCCGTACAGTGGTGGCATGGAGGGACGTTGGTCCCTGGACGCAGAAGCAAGCTTCCCTTTCACATGGTTTTACTCCTCTTCTTTCATACAGAGAAAACAAGGAAAGAGGAGTTGTCAAAGCTGAACATAAGATGCGGTAGCCAGTTTCTAGTCTGGTGCTCCATCTAGCTCTGGACACGCCACACACACACACACACACACACACACACACACACACACCCCACTGTGGGTATAACTAGTGTGTGCTTACGCCTGTTACGTGTTTAGGAAATGTCGTAACCTTCTAACGTCTCAGTTCTCACACATTCTGTCAGTAGAAATGTCATCTGTTAATTACCCTAAGAGAGAATGTTCGGACTTCAAATTCACTCTCCCTTCTTTTCCTTTTGCTTTCCTTCTTCTCCTTCTCCATTTTTTCCCTCCCCTTCCTCCCTTCCTTTCTTCTCTCCCTCTCTCGTCCCCTTTCCCCTCACCCCTCTTCCCTCCCCATCCCTTTCCTTCCTTCCTTCTTTCCTTTCTTCCAGCAGGATCTTCCTGTGTAGCTGGTCTGACTTTGAACTCACTATATTGCCTGTGCTGGCCTTGAATTCGAGATCCCCCTGCCTCAGCCTCCTGAGTACTAGCATTACAGGCGTGGGTCACCAAGCCCAGCTACAATTTATTTTTTGGCAATAATTGTACTTTTCTCTAACTCTTTTTACTTATAATTTGCATTTCTTGATCACCTATTAACTAACTGCCCAGTAGTCTACATACGAGTAGAATAATCCATCGTATTATAAACCAGAATGTTACAGTAGTTTTTGACATTATTGTTCATAGTTTCATAATGCTGTTTTTACTTCTCTTCCTCAAATAGACTCTGGAACTTCTTTACAGAATTACGAATCCACAGAATGTAACTGTTATTGTCCAGAAGATGCTTGAATATTTACGTCAGAGCAAAGAAGAATATATCATCGTCAACTTAGTTGGCAAAATTGCTGAGCTGGCTGAGAAATATCCTTTGCTTGGACCCTGAGTCATAAAATGCCCCTGATTAGCCATTGACTTTAAAATGATCGATATAGATGTGGTTAACTGCAAGTTGGGTTCAGACACCCAGCAATAAATAATTCTTGGTTTTTCCTGCTGGCTCCTTTTCTGAGTTAAGGTTCTTGTGGGGTGGGGAAGGAGTGGGTGGAGGGCCGGGTCTCAACGCGTGCCTTCAGGGTGTTGTGCATCCTGGCAGTTGTCATGGCACAGTGGTTGGACTCTCAACTTGCAGTTTAACTTTTCTTCACCTTTGTTTTCTTTTTAAAAAGAGTGAGACAGTTGCAGGCTTATAAGGTATGACATTCTTGTAAAGATGTCTGTTGTTTAATTCTGGGAAGAACGAGTGGGTAATGTTATTCAGAGAATGTTGGAAACTGCTGAAATGTAGTTTTGGGCAGCGCTCTGGCCCTGGCCCAGAGGAACAATGAAGTCGTAGAGGCGGTGTGGACCACATTAGAGAAGAGGTTACGTATCTTGTTCGGGTAGTCTCACCGTGGCATTTCGCCTTCCCGCAGTGCGGAGGATTTTCCCATTATTTTCTCCCTCGCTAGTTGGCTCATTTCCTTCAGTTATTTTGCATTTATGAATAGGATGCTTACTATGGGTAAGCTTGACACAAAAGTGCTATAAACTCAATTTATAAAATAATCGAACATTTCGCATAAAACTGGGATAGAGAACATTTGATAACAGAGGTGAAAGATAACAGTGCTACACTAGCATGGATTGAGGTTATTTTGTAAAGGTCGCTGCAGAAAGGATAATTTTAATGTGACATTTGGAAGTGACTTGTTCTTGACACTGCGGATACATATGCACCTGATAACGCGTGGTTTATTCAGACGATGAATGCTGTGTTTTCAGTTGGGGGAGATGTAATGCACCCTGATATCTCCAGTAACTTCCTGAGGCTGATGGCAGAAGGTTTGTAAAGATTTTTAAGTGCTTTTTAAATTTTTCATTGCAGAGGACTCAGAGAATTTAGTGGGGATTAAAACGATGTGTCAATTGATTTGTAGGTTTTGATGACGAGACAGAAGATCAACAGTTAAGAGTCTATGCAGTTCAGTCTTATCTCAGTTTATTAGATGTGGAAAATGCATTTTATCCACAAAGATTTCTTCAAGTTATGAGTTGGGTGAGTGAAGGACATTACGTCATACAGCATTGTAACTGTGTTTGTGAAAACTAGATGCTGCCGTACTTCCTCCGGAAGTCATTTGTCTCTACTCAGCTCGTTCCTGTCTGTCCTTTCCCCTGCCGGCTCACGTAAGCAAGTGCTTCTCTGGCCTCTGTTTTTGTTTACATCCCGTGCCGTGTCGTCTGTGTGAGTCCGTGTTGGATGTATGGACGTCTCCGTGCCTGTGCTGCATTAATTTTGTACTGCCACATAGCAGTGTCACCACCACCCTAGGGCTTCAGACGGCCCCACCCCCGTGGGTCAGGGCTTGGGCCTGACCTAGCTGGCTCTCTTGCTGAGGTCTCCCTGGGTGCAGTTAGGGTGTCAGTGGGGGCTGCTGTCCTCTGTGGAGCTTGACTGCTGAAGGACTCGTTTCCAGGCTCCAGTTGTAGGTCGCACAGGTTGTGTGGCTCCAATTACCATGCTGGGTAAAGATGGGTGTAACTTAGTCCTGTTGACTTTTTCGCCTGTTCTGCTTCCTAGCTGTAAACTTTCCTTTGCCTCTCGCTTTTCTTGCTGGTGCCAGTATATTACACTTGACATGAAGATACTCCATAATACCATCTAGGAAAGTTTCATCCTCCCGTTTCACTTTGTAAATGATTCTTAGGCCAACCACATTGTGTGCCACCTGAGTCAGTCAGATGTAAGAGAAGGGTGTGTAACACAGATCGCTGTCCTCACAGTCTGTCTCGTGGGCCATCTGCGTCAGAACCAGTGAGGCTTGCCCAAAATGTGTACCCTTAGGCCCCACTGCCACCACACTAAGGGAAGAGACCAGACATCTCTCTGTGGGGTTTTGCTTTCTCTTTAGTTTTGATAACGTCGTACTTGGGCTTAAACCCAGGACCCTCACACCCTGACTACCCCAGGTCCTAGCTCTTATTTTGTTTGAGACAGGGACTTGCTGAGTCACTAAGTTGCCAAGGCTGGGCCTGAACTTGTGATCCTCCTGCCTCAGCCTCTAAAATTGTTGGGATTATAAGCGTGTACCACCAGTTTTGGATAGAAATCTATGTTTTGTGAAATACTGCAGGTTACTCTTATGCATCCTAACATGTGAGAGCTGCTTGTTTAAACCCTTCCTAGAAAGTAATCATAGAATGTGAAAGTGCTTGTGAAAACTGACAATTTAAAAATTCAGAAGAGCTGGGCATGGTGGTGCACACCTGTAATCCCAGCCCTCAGGAGGCCAAGGCAGGAGGATCAACAGAAGTTTGAGGCCAGCCTGGGCTACATAGTGAGTTCAAAGCCAGCTTGAACTACACAGCAAAACCCTGTTTCATAAAAAAAGTTAAAAAGAAAACTAATTTCTAATGGTGTTTTGGTTTATATGTTGTTAATGACAAATATGTAGAAAAATCTTCTTTTCTTTTTGTACCGGGAATTGAACTTAAGGATTTGTGTTTGCTAGTCAGGCACTGTGCTGCTGAGCTATATCCCCAGCAAAAAGTCTTTTTATATTCATTTGTATTTCTTTTGTATTGAGCATATTGCTCTTGGTATTATTTTATTTTATTTATTTATTTATTTATTTTTTTTGCGGTACTGGGGATCGAACTCAGGACCCTGCGGTTGCTAGGCAAGCGCTTATTCCACTGAGCTATATCCCCAGCCCCTCTCTTGGTATTATTTTAAACCTAAAATTTAGAATTTTTTTCTTCAATAGTTTCTTCACTATGAGAGTATGTTTAGGTTAAGTTCACTTTAATAACACTTGGGTTTCTGAGTATAGTTTATTGTATAACTCACTGTCAATGTGATATCTGTTCTGTTTTATTCCCAGGTATTAGGAGAGTATTCATATCTCTTAGATAAAGAAAAGCCAGAGGAGGTTATAAACAGGCTGTACAAGTTACTTATGAGTGACTCCGTTTCTTCAGAAACGAAAGCCTGGCTGATTGCTGCAGTGACCAAGCTAACAGCTCAAGCACAGACTTCTGGTACAGTGGAGAGATTAATCCGGGAATGCACTGTATCTTTGGATACGTGTATGAGACAGCACAGTTTCGAATTAAAGCATTTGTGTGAGAATGTAGAAGTTATGACGAGCTTGCTTCCAGTCAATAAGAGCTGTGAAGACCTAGTGGTAAGACGTCTGTGTTCCATCTGCTTAAAAGTTGTCTTGTCTAAACAGGCGGAGTTATTCTTTTATTCGTGATACGTAACAAATGTATCAAAATACGGTTTGTGTGGCCCTTAAGAAGAAGGTTACAGCTTTTCTCACATTAGTAGGAAGAAAATTTGAGAGCTTTCATTCAGTACTGATTCCAAACTATCAGGAATAGAAGAATATCTCTTTTGGGGAATTGCAGTAAAGATACTTATATCTTGTAAGGATCCCTTTTGGGTTTTTCATTTTTATCTTTTTCAAGAGAAGGAAGAATTATTGGCGAAAAGGAGTGGGGAGTAGGACTAGCTGCCGAGCGACAGGAGGGCCCTGAGCAGGTTGCCAGCGACCCTCTCTAACATCTACCGATGCAGGAATTTTACCGCCTTCGAAATTCTGCGTCAGTCACACTCCGTTTCCTTTTTCTCCTCCCTTCCTTCCCTTGCGGGGATCAAACCCAGGGCTTTGCACTCAGCTACACCCCCGGCCTTTTTAAATTTCTATTCTGAAGCAGTCTTGCTAAATTGCCAGACTGGGCTCAAATTTATGATCCTCTCAGCTCGGATGGGGAGAGTGCTGGGATTACAGGTAGGAGCCACTATACTGGGCTCATACTCTACCTACTTTCTTTTTCTTTTTTTTTTTTGGCGGTACTGGGGATCGAACTCAGGACCCTGCGCTTGCTAGGCAGGCGCTTATTCCACTGAGCTATA
>PVLD010016522.1:0-44743 GCA_004027595.1 Dinomys branickii | reverse complement strand
ACCTTGTCTATAGATTAGTTGTGATTGTACTATTTTCTATGATAATGGGTGTCTGTTTGTCAATATTTTTTTGTACTTTTATGTTTCTAAAATAAAAAAAAAAACAGTCAAGCTCATAGGAGCAGAGTTTAAGCTTTTTTTTTCTTAAGAAAAGAAAAAAACGTGGTATAAAATCTCAAAACAAGATTGTAGCAGAGGAACAATGGTTAGTATATTGCATGTTGTTATCTTCAAATTAGTTTCTCATAGTATAAGACATAAGCATGAAAAATTGATCAAACAGTATAGTCATAAACCTTTTTTTCAATAAATAGCAGTTAGTAGTATAACTATCTTAACCATCTTGTTTGTGTATCTGTATACATACTTTTCACCATTCCAATTTCTCCTTCCTAGAGTAAATAAGGAGCAGAGTTCAGAATGGTGATTGCCTTGAACTGAGGGGACGGGGAACGTGAAACTGTGCCTAGTTATCACCTCACACGTGTGAGATTAAATAGTCCTGCCAACCCATTCTACAGCATTGTGCTTGTGTTCACTAATAATAAAAGACTAAAAGTTGTTAGCAATGTAGATGCCATGTTATATGATTTTACCACCAAAAAGAATGAAATTAAGGGTATTAAATATATGTGAGATAGTCATATACATCAAAAAAGCTTCTCCCCTAAATGCTAATGTAAAAATCCTGCAAAATATTATGCAATGGCAAATGAAATATGGAAGCACATATAAAAGGTTTCCAATTCTGGCACAAGGACTAAATGATTTTCTACTTTTCATTATAATTGTACTGAAAAACCTGAGGACATTTACTAGTGGCAGGAACACAAAAAATCTGGAGAGCCAGTTAAAATACCATGCACGAATGTAGACGTACCTCTGAGTATGAGAGAAAGCTCTAGACAAGCTTGATGACGGGGAAAAGATCTATTACAGCTGGGAGGGAGCTGATGCTTTGTGTGAAGGTGGAGCAAAAGACTGGACGTCAAATGAAAAGTGGGGAAAAGACACAGAAAGGAGCGCAAAGCCTACAGTCACAGAAGGCGAAAGACTTCACCCGCTACAAGTAATGACTGCTCAAAAAAGGCGTCAAAGTTACAGATATCTGCAGGACATACGTTTTCTTTGAAAAAAATTTATGTTTTTGCTGTTCATGGTATTGAATTATATACTCTTTATGTTTTTCATACTAATAACTTATTGGATACATAGCTTAGCTATAATTATTCCAGTTCTGTAAACTGACATTTCACTTTATTGATCACTGATTTAGATGTAAGTAGCACTACTTCCGTTAGGTGTTTGTCGTCTGTGCTTTTTTTTAAATCTAAAAACTCATTGCTTGATACACTGATTAGAAAATGCTTTGTGTGCATAAAATATTCCAGTAATTTTGTCCAAATGAGTTTCCTTGATAAATCTGAAGAGAAAAATTTCATAATAGAAAAAGCATGTGCATGAACTGAAGGAATTAAAGCAAAAACATTTTTAAGGATTTTGCTATTAAGAAAATTTTGAAATAGAGACTTAAAGTGAAAGTGGATGAAATAATAAATTTTTGCTTACTATGTTTTGGGATTATAAATTTTTAGTAAGCAAATGTTTATGAAGATCCTTTTAGGATTAGGCCCTTTCAGGGCTCAGTATCATAGCACATTAGTTACAAATCACAGACACATACATTCCCAAGGCTCCAGAGAAGGACCTCCTTTTTGATCTTTCAAATCCGGAAGGCATCCTGTTCAAAACTGGCTGCTGCAGCTCTATGAATATGATGGCACTCTGGCACTCTAATGTGCTCCCCAGAAATTTCACCTGCCTTCGAGCAACAGTGTTTGCACGATGGATAGTGGAGCAAAATAGACCGCCTGGCTTTATATCCTCCGCTTTGGCATTTATAGAGCCCCTTACAGTCCTAAAATAGATGTCAAATAATTTTAGGTTGAGTAACTTACCTGGTAGAGAAGAAGATGGGGGACAAAAACTGTTGCTTTTCTATAAAAATAGCTCCTTGGTTCCTGTATCCACACCAGCAACCCTAATAATTTACCAGATTTTATGTTTATTGCTCTATGAGATGCTCTATAAGGCATAACTATTACACACTTGTAAATGATACAGTATGATTATAATGAAACATTCAATAAATATTAAGTGTTTCACCTCTTATCCCAAATGCTGCATATAAAGTGATGGACAAAATAGACTTGGCCCTTACTATCATGGAGCTTGCAGTTTCATTGCTCAATAACTACAGAACCAAATTTATTTTGTGTAGTTTTACTAAATTCTTATGAGTTGAAAACTTTCTTATGATTTGTAGCTATCCATGTGCACCTCTATTAAGCATTTACAAGCTGACCTGCTATTGATGTATCTGCATGTCAATTGTTCCTTACAGACTGTGCACAGTTGGATGGTTGTACATGCACACAGTAAGATGCGATATCTGTTATTTATATTTCACTCTATGAAGGAAACTATAATTTATTTTTAAGTAAATTTGGCTATTTTAAGTAAATTCGGCTATTAGAAATATTCTAAACTCTAATAGAAGCAGTGTCATAAATACTTAACTTAGGCTTAGAATTTGAAGTTCTCTGCTGCGTTCAATATTATAAACTTATAAAAATAACTAAATAATGTAGAAATACTTTTATAGGGGGTTGATCATAAAGAAGAAAAGGATAGTTGAGTTGTGGTAGAATTATTATTAAGACAATGTAGTCCCTATGAGTGAAAGAGATGATATCCCTACCTCTCTTCAATTCAGTTCTTAAAAGTGTTTCGAAGATAGTGTCCCTAAAGCTTGATGTGTATGTATAGTTTGACTGAAGTGTGCAAAGTTAAGTAGCCAGAAGTCATTGATCATCTATTACTTCCTGCAGGCGGGCCACAATAATCAGTCCCTGCAGACAAGCTTTCCTATTCTTAGGACAAGGAATGAAGAGATAGCAGAGACTCCTCCTGGGAGAATTTGATCCCCAACAGGGTGAACACAGGCTTTCCCGTAGAAGGGTGGGTAAGAGGGAGCAGAGAAATGAAGACAAGACTTAGTGATGAGATCTGTCCGCTCTGAAGCAAACATAGTCTGACACCTTCAGCTAGAGAGATCAGAGGCTTTGCGCAAGGTACTTCCTCAAATTTTATTGGGGTTTGACTGTTGGTAACCGTATAGAGCTCATTTTACTTTCCTCAATATTTTGGATAATGTCTTTAAAATCAAACTGGAAAAAAGACTTGACCATTTGACGCGTGTGACTAAAAATATATGCTTTGAAACTACTTCGGCTGAACATGCCATTGATTTAACTCAGATTACCACAGAATTCAAAATTTGGAAGAAATACACCTTAAAACTTTTTGATATTTATAGAAATTTAATAAATAACACCTTTTTAAAATATGGATTAAGTTATAATGAAAAACATATATGATGTTTTTATGACAGAAAAAAATCACACAACATACAAAAGATTGTTAAATGTAACATCCATAAACAAATTGTACTAAACAGCATTTAATCAGGGGACAGAAACCATGCAGTGATTGAAATAAAGATATATAATAAAGAAAAGTATTAATTAGCAAGAAAATGTTAACTACAAAGAACTGTAAGGAATTTAGAAATATAGCCTCCAGACTATTTCTAGAGCTAAGACACAGTGCCCAAGAAAAGGAGAAAAAGAAAAGAAGCAAGTTGGGTCCTACTAGAGACCTTTCCTCAAGGCCAACTGAATTCCTTGCAGAGAGTACGTACAACTCTAACTCTGGAAGGTAGAGAAGTTTGATAAGGAGGAGCAGGCCAAAGCTGGCAAGCAAAGGTGCCTGTGAGGCATTTGCCAAGCTTGGAAGCTGCAGGCACTGGTTGAAATGCATGCTCTTGGCTGCTTCACACACACACATCTGCCACATGGTATAGAAAAGTAAAGTATATCAAGATCAGGGGAAAATAATGTTTCCAGTGTCCAACATATGCCATCTACTGACAAAGTTTAAATATCCTGCCAACTGATGAAAGACTGAGTTCAGAAAAGTAAATAATTTTGGACTTGAGGGGAATAATGTAGTGAGTAACATGGCAACATTACACCGGCCAATGTGTAAAATTTAGAAGAGCCAAGATGGATGAGTACATGGATTTAGATCTATGTTCCATGAAGAAAAGGGAAGACGTATTATAAAATGTTTTAAATTTTGTATTCTTTATAAGCTATTAAAAGCTATTAAAAATAAATGTTACTACATTAGTTGATAATTTAAAAGGAAGTGGGAAGATAAGAACTAGATTAATCAGTTAGATTTTCTGTGAAATAAAATGATCTTTGATTTTAATAAGATCTAATTAACATTCTAGAATATCCTAGACCATATTTTTCAATGTGAAAATAAAATTATTTAAGATTATATAAGGAATCACAAGATCTGACTTACTAAGTAAAAATTTATGTAGCCAACCCATTGTTATCTTTACCAAAACAACTTTCATGTGACCGCTATACTTCCAGTTTATCAATGAATAAAAAGGAAATGAATGGGAAATGATCTGTTTTTGCCTGGGTCCAAAAAGACACAGTATAATTTTTTGAAAATCTAGTTCTATTAAACAGATGTCTTATATCTGGAGTGTTTGTCCATTGTTTCTCTGTCTCCTCATATGCTCTTGAAAGAGCCATTCTCAAAATGTGTTCCTAGAACGGGCATCACTATGATTGAGGATGTCAGAGAGAAAGTTCTCAGGCTTCACTAAGGCATGCCTGAATGAGACATTCTAAGCCTTGGATCTTCAGTAATCAGTATTTCTAGATGATCTCTGGAAGATCCTGATGAATATTATGTTAATTTGGGGGATATCTTTGCAAAGAGAACAATATAATACAGGACACATATTTTATATGATTATTTATAATAGTGACCCAAAGAACAATATACAAAAGAGTACAGAAAATCTGTCCACACACTAAGACTGAGAAATCCACCTGAAGGCCTGGATCTCATGGAAATGTCCTGCATGAGTCCAGCTGAAGATGTAGAGCTCATAACAATGTCTCCCATGAATCCAACTGAAGGCACAGAGACCACGACAATGTCTCATGCAGACCTGTTTCACTGATCTGTGCTGGGAAGGCCCAAAGGTCAGTAGTGGAATCTAGAAGTCTGTTCCTGTGGATCCGTGCTAGCAGGCTGAGAGATCTGTACTGAAGCCAGGAAGTGACACTCAGAAGAATCAGAGCTCTCTTGAAAGGTACCACAGCCATTCTCAGCAACAGTGAGGTCTCGAGCTCTTCTGATGATCAAGATGCTCAAGTTCCCATCAGGCAAGCCAAAGCAGCAAGCTTCTCCAGGAGATTGGCAGTGCACCATCTTCCCCTCTGGAGCCAGGAAATGATGCTCAGAGTGAGGACCAGAGCTCCCTCAAAGTGAACCAAAGCCATTCTCAGTGCCAAAGAGGTCCTGAGCTCCTCAGAGGATAAAAACAGCCAGTTTATCAGGAAAGCCAGCATGACAAGCTCTTCCAAAACAACCAACAGCTCCTTACAGTTTCTACCGGCTCCCAACAGCCTCTCTAAGCTCCAAACAGCCTTAACTTTTCCTTCTCCAGTTCTTCCTCTTATGCTGCTGGCAACAGTCCCCAGATGGGCCTCCCACACTCAACACCATGCTAACTCAGTTCAACTGGGGATGATACATTGACCACTAGTTGTCAACCCACTACACAAGTTAACTACAATCCACTACACAGGTTGAGATCCACAGATGAGTTTTTCTAATTTTCTCCATAATTGACCTAGATTTATAGGGTACTTACTAAGCATCTCTTTTTATATATCACATTGAATATGATGTATTCTCTTGTCCTTACATTCATTTCTTAGAGATTCATCTTCATTTCTCTTTGTACATCGAATAAGAGGTTGTAAGTATAGTTTTTACTTGAAAATTATTAGTTATTTAGGTGAAGAAATTCTACAAACCTTATGTATTCAAGGTTTCGTTCCTAGGTTGGTACTAAAGACCGGGGTAGAATCTTTCAAAGGTTAAGCCCAAACTTTAGGTCATTGAAGTGTAACCCCGAAGAGGATTGTAGGGCCAATGTCTCTCTCCTCTGCTTTTCACTTCTCCACCATGAGATGAGTTCCTTTCTTCCACCATACATTTCTGCCATGGTGTACAGCCTCACTGCAGGCCAAAACAAAAGGGTCAGCCAGCCATAGACTAAAGCATCTAAACTTGTGAGACAGATTAAAACCTTTAATTACTAAATTGATTTTCTCAGATATTTTTAAAGTGATAGAAAGTAAACAAATAAAGTTACTTATATAAAACACAATATTGAGTTAGCATGGGAAGCACCTGGGAACAAGCAGCCAGCTGGGCCAGAGGAACTTGGGGCCTCACCTATCCCTCTGTACCCCAGGAAGCGCAGCCAGAGTGGAAAGGGCCTGGGAATTGGCACCCTGTGACGTCAGAAGAACCCAGGTAACCAATGCATCCCCTTGAATCATGAGATGGGTAATCAGGACAGGAAGCACTGGGGACTGGCAAACAGTTTTCCCAGAGGAATGCAGGGCCTGACTCATCCCCCTACATCCTGGGAAGCACAAGAAGCACCTGGGAACCTGCAACGAGTTTGGCCAGAGGAATCCAGTGCCACATCCATTCCCCTATATGACAGGAAAGGCATCCAGCATGGAAAGGGCCTGGGACATGGCAAACTGCTTCACCAGAGGAACTCAGAAAATGTGGAGAGGAAGGAGCAAGTGCAATTTCAGACCTCCATCCCATACAGAACAAGTCCAGGAGACTCTAATCTAGAAGAAATTGGATGTCACACACGTGAAACTTCTGAAATGATAGCAACTGAAGTAAAGAACCAACACTAGGAGGCTATAGAGGGAAATCAGAACAGAAATAATCTCCCAGGGAAAAAAATAAATGGCATCCATAATGAAAGAATGTTCAACATATCTAAAGAAGTAGATTAAAAAATAGAGGAGCATAGAAAAATGATGGAAATCTTGAAAGAACAATACAGGAAAAAATTACAATGTATTAAATAGATTCAGAGATATCCAGGAAATTAAAAATTCCATTGAAAGCTGGAATAATTGCTTAAATGAAACTGAAGGTAGACTTTCAGACCTTGAAGACAGCATTGCAGCTAGTGACCATAGCAGGAAAGCTCTAAGATAACAAGGAACCAGGAAATAACAATTAAACAGCTGCAATATGATGCAAAGAAGAACAATATAAGATTGATAGGTGTCAATGAAAAAGCAGGAATCAACACAAATGATATAACAAGACTATTTTCAGAAGTAATAACAGAAAATTTCCCAAGCATGGGAAAAGAATGTAACATGGAGTGAGGTATATAGAACTCCAATTAGCCATACCCAAAATAAATCTACACCCAGGCATATGATAATTAAGATCCCAGAAATTCAGCGCAAGAATAGAATATTAAAAGCTATTAGAGGAAAAAAAACCAGATAACCTATAAAGGAAAGCCCATTAGAATCAAAGCTGATTTTCCAACACAAATCATCAATTTAAGAAGAACGTAGAGGGAAGTATTTCAAATCATGAAATAAAACAAATTGTAACACACACTGATGTACCCTGAAAAGATATCTTTCAAAATTAATGGAGAAATAAGATATTTACACAACAAAGAACAACTGAAAAAATTCATAGCAGTAATAACCATCCATGTAAATGGCCTCAATTCACCAATTAAACTAAAGTCAAAGTGGTTCAAAAATCTAGATATTAAAACAGAAACTCTAAATCTACTGGAAGAGAAAGTAGGTAGAATTCTTGAAGACATAGAGGAAGGCAGAGAGTACATGAGCAAAAACCAAACTGCACAGGAAATACTTCAAAGAATTCACAACTGGGATTTCATCTTACAAAAATGTTTTAGTACATCAAAAGAAATCACAAACTGGATGAAAAGAAAACCCATGAATTAAGAAAAAATTTAATCGTCTCTCCTTCAAAGGACTTCTATCTAGAACACATAAAGAATTAAAAAAATCAGACCACCAAAATTCAGAGACCCAGTCCAACAACAGGCATCTAAGATGAATACAGCCTTCTCAGATGGAGAAATAAAAATAGCAGATAAATATATGAAAAAAAAATTCAACACCACTTGTCATTCAAGAAATGAAAATGAAAATGACACTTAGATTCCATCTCACCCCGGAAAGAACGGCTATCAGAAAATCAACCAACAGCAAATGTCTGTGTGGCTGTTGGAAAAAAGAACACTTCTCCATTGGTGGTGGTAATATATAGACTGGTACAACCACTGTGAAAATCAGTGTGGACAGATCTCAAAATACTAGGATTAGAAGTCCCATTTGACCCAGCTATTCCTGTTCTGAGTATTTTCCAAAAAGAACTAAAAACAACATATCACAGTGATATATGTACATCCATGTTTATAACAGCACAATTTATGATACCTAAATCTTGGAATCAACACAAATGCCCATCAACTGAGGAATGGATAAATTTTTTTATATATAATGGAGTACTACTCAGCTATCAGCAAAGATACTTGAAGCTATTATAGGTAAATATATGTAACTAGAGACAATACTCATAAGTGAAATAAATCAGACTCATATGTGTAAGTTTCATATTGTCTCCCTAGTATAAAAAACTGAAAGAGTGAATAAGATCCAAAAAGTACAATAGACATAGTGAAAGTAAAGAAACTGCTTAAAAGGAAAGAACTGGGATAGGGGAAAGGAGAAAAGAAGGAAAGAACATACATACACACACACACAAACACACACGCAAGCTAGATAAAATAATGGTACTCTTAATTTCTATTAGTACATTGAAAGAAACAATTAGTGTTTATATTGTTGGATCAACAATATATGCCTACATCTGATAGTCTGAGCAACTACTTTCATGATGACAATATGCATTATAATAACCATTGTTCATTTCCTATCATTTGTTTTGAAATTGTATATTGTTTTTAAATTGTATAGAGTTCTCTCTAAAACAAAAATAATTTAAAAGGAGTGAGATTCACTTTTCTATTACTTGTTTTTTAAATTAAACAGTAAATTGTGACCAGATATGTATATAAGATTTATCTTAATAGCATATTCCACTATACAAATATAGCACAATGTATTTAATGGGATCTGTGTTGAACATCCATGTATTTCTTCACACACTTATGCAAGGGTCATATTTAAGAAAAATATATCAGAAGTAAGACTGTTTGGTTCAGAAGTATGTGCATTTACAATTTTAATAAATAAATATGTCCCAATAAAACAGCAGGGCATCACAATCCCAGTTTTGAAGTTCTACTTCAACACTATGATGATAAAAACAGCATGATACTGGCAATGCAGCTGACCTAAGGATCAAGGAAGAGAATAGGAGATTCACAAAACTGCAGTCACACTCAGCTGCCTTATCTTTGACAAAGGTGCCAAATACTTTCACCAAAAGAAAGACAGCTTCTTTAGTAAGTAATGCTAGGAAAGCTGACTTTCCACATGCCAGAGAAGAAACGTAGGTCCTTATCTCTCAACCATGCACTAAATTAAAATAGAAGGAGATCAAAACTTTCAAAGACAGGTGTAGGGAGGACTTTATGAATAAAACCCCAATTTGACAGGAAATACTACAAAGAATCAACAATGGAAATCACGTCAAATTAAAATGATTTTGCATAGTAAAAGAAACCACCAACAGAGTAAAGAGAATCCACACAATGGGAAAACTTTTACCAGCTACTATTCGCACAAAGCACTAATATATAGAACATATAAAGAATTTTAAAAATCATATCTCCAAATTTTAAAGATGGAGTCCAAACATGGGCAGAATAAGTGAATAGATACTCCATGGATGAAGTAAAATCAACAAATAAATATATAGAAAAGTTAAATATCACTTAAGAAATGCCAATTAAAACAACACTGAGAATTCATCTCACTTCAGACAGTATGGCTCTTTTAAGGAAATCAACTAAGAGCAAATGCTGGTGAGGCTGTGGGGAAAAAGAAATGCTTCTCCACTATTGGTAGGAGTGTAAATTGGTACATGTATTATGAACACTGGATAAAGATTCCTAAAAAAACTCAACATTTGACCCAGCTTTGCCCCTTCTAGGTAATTTCTCAAAAGATTTAAAAGCATCATACCACAGTGGTATAAGCATACTCATTTTCACAGCAGCACAATTTATAATAAATCTTGAAAACACTTATATGCCTATTAATAGATGAACAGATAGATCAAATGTGGTATTTACATATAATGGAACGCTATTCTGCCAGAAAGAAGAATAAACCTGAGTCACTTTTAGATAAATCAGATGCACCTCATGATCATAACGATAAGTGAAACAAATAAGACGCACACCTCAAATACTGCACTGCTTGTCTTGTGTGAGAAACGCAAAGGGTGAATAAGGAGTGACACAGAGGATTAGCGCCGGGAAGTAGGAAGAATATACTCAACTGGGAAGAGAAAGGAAGGAGGGAGAGAAGGAAAAGCAAAGAGATTACAAATGAGAATAGAAGGAAATGCGGAAACACTTCTGTAAATACGACAGGGAAGAGGGTGGGAGAGAGGAAGGGAGGGAAAACAGGAGCGCAGGTCCCCTTCAGTGAAAGTGACCATTGCGTACGGCAAATGTACAGTCAGAAAAGTAAGTGATAAAACATAAATACATAAATAAATACAATGATACTGGGCCTTGCTGAGTTGCATTCCCAGAGCCCGAATCCAGTTTCTACTTCCATCAGTTGTGCGTGGCAGTGCCTCCTCTGCTGCCCTCTCACCTAGACTAGGTCCATTGACTTTATAACATCCTTGCCAGTGCTATAGGCATAAAGAATTATTTGTCTTTTAAAGTAACTTCATAAATATTAAAATAAGGATAGGTACGCTTGTGGGTATCTATCCAAACACACAGCTATACATAAATGTGTATACTCATGTGCATGTAGGTATATTTTTATATTATAATTATAAATTAAATGTTTAGTATTATGAAAATGTTTCACTTTCTCTGTTCAGCTCTCCCTGATCTAAAATCTAACCATTTGTCATTTAAATTTATAACTCTTGCATATGTTTTACACTTTTATATTTCAGTATAATATACAGACAGTACATAATAGTTAAAAAGTGCAGCTGGACACAGTTTTGCTATTCAAGTACATCCAATGTTATTCTTAAACCTATTGAGATACAAAGCATTGCCAAGACTCAAAAAATTCTCTATTGGATCATCACAACATTATAGTACCTGGTTGATAGGTTTCTGCCTGTTTATTTAATAGGACAGGTAAATTTCAATCATACCAGGGAATCTGGTTCATGATGAATTATACTATACATACTGCTCCTCTATGTTCCATGTTGAGACTTCTGTCTCCACCAGTATCAGGTAAATACCAGGAATTATTTTGCAAAGATTGTAAATTCTCTAAAGTAGATGGGGTCTGCATTTTAATTCTACTTACTATTTCTCCTCACTTGTATAAAACTTACTAGGAAGTATATCCCTTCACAAGAGGCAACATTCAAGTTCACTTGGCTGAACATTTATAAACATTTTTTCCATTGTTTTATGCCAGAAGTTACCTGTAGGCCATCTAACACAAGTGATGGATCTCTTGTCGCCAACTGAAAGAAAAATCGTCAGTCACAAAATCCAATATTAACATCTTCTCTCTTCTGGTAAGAGTTGAAAATATTTTGGTGTGCTCTGAAGTATTTGAAGATAAATATGAATGAGGTTTGTTCACTATTTACATTTGTAGGAACAGATAGAAGATGCAGATTCGTTAAGGAGGAAACAGTAAAATTCTAAATGAGGGATTTAGGTCACTTGATGTGAGGCTCCGCAGGTTCAAGAGATTTGTTTGTTTGTTTGTTTGTTTTTGTTTGTTTTGTTTTGTTTTGCGGTACTGGGGATCGAACTCAGGACCCTGCGCTTGCTAGGGCAAGCGCTTATTCCACTGAGCTATATCCCCAGCCCCGGTTCAAGAGATTTGGAACTATTCTTTTTTTTCTTTCTTTCTTCTTTGAGTTTAAGAAGTATCTATTCAGTTGTTCATTTTTATTTTAAAGAGGAATGGAAATAAAAGTAAAACAGTTTTAAAACAGGTTAATAGGAGTATGGTAATACTTTGCATATTATTATCTTCATAGCAGTTACTCAAACTGCAAGATATAGGCATGAAACGTTGTCCAAACAATATCAGCTCAAAACTTTCTTTTTAATAATCTAAGAGAAACTAGCTGTATAACTATCTTGTGTATATATATATATATATACACACACATACATACATATATATATATATATATATATATTCCCTTTCTCTTCCTTCTTTTTCCCTTTCCCCCATCAGATTCTGTTTTCTTTTAAACAGTTTCTTCCAAATTCACAATATCTGCTGCATAGTTTGGATCTTATTTACTCTTTCAGCTTCTCACACTAGTGATATAATACGATGTTTATACATGTAGGCCTGATTTATTTCACTTATGAGTATGGCCTAATTGTATCCATTTACCTGTACAAGTCTCAAGTTTATCCTTCTTATGACTGAGGAGTATTCCATTATTTTAAAAAACACATCATTTTTATACATTCCTAAGTTGATTGGCATTTGGGTTATTGCCAATATTTAGATATTACAAGTCAAGAAGATATAAAGATTCTAAATAACCCAATTTCAGCCAATGAAATTGAAACTGTAATTAAAAACCCACTAACAAAGAAAAACCCAGGCCCTGATGTATTCACTTTTGAATTCCACAAGAAATTTAGAGAACTAATGCCAGTTTTGTCAATAAATTTTTAAAATTTATTAACAGACAAATTAAAACTAAAATTAAATTAAAATAAATTTAATTTGATCGTTTTAATAAATAAAATCTTTAAGGAAATTAAAAGGGAAACAATCCTTCCAAAATCATTCCTGGAAGTAAGTATTGCCTTGATTGCAAAACCAGAGATGAACCCAACCAAAAAAAAAAAAAAAAAAAACTATAGGCCAATCTCCCTATTGAACATAAATGAAAAATCCTCAATAAGATACTAGTAAACTGAATGCAGCAAATCAAGAAGATTATACACCATGACCAAGTGGGATTCATCCCAGGAATTCAGGGATGGTTTATAATATGCAAATCAATAAATTTAATACATGAAATAAACAGAACCAAAGACAAAAATCACATGACCATCTCAGTAGATGCAGAAAAGGCATTTGACAAAGTCCAACACCCATTCACGGTAAAAACTCTACAGAAAATTGAAACAGATGGTTTTACCTCAATTTGATAAATACCATCTTTACTAACCAACAGCTAGCATCATATTAAATGGAAAAAACCCTAAAAGCTTTCACTCTAAAATCAGGCACAAGACAAGGATTTGCACTGTCACTGCTCATATTTCATTCAGTTCTAGAAACATTAGCCAGAGCAATTAGACAACAGGAAGAAGTAAAAGGAATAAGGACAGGAAAGGAAAGGAAGACATGAAATAAATATTATTCACAGATGACATGATACTCTGCATAGACAACCCCCAAAACCCCACGTGGATCTATTCTGAATTAGTGCCAAAAGACCATGCCTTTACATTCCTACCCTGAGTAACCACTGAGTGTAGGCTTTCCTTGGTAGAAGCTTGGCTTTGTGCTAACTATTTTTCAACGGATGCAATTTCCAAAGGGGCTGAGTGCTCACTTATGCCTCTTCATACTAAGGTAATCACATTACGTGAATATTGGGTTCAATTACATTTTATAATTTCCATAGTTAGACATACAATAGCAACAGTTTTGATAGTTTGAATTGATCTAACTCTTTGTACTAATATTTTAAATATGTTTAACCGATACTGTGTTTGTTCTGTTTATTCCGTTTTGATTGTTTTCTTCATCTGAGTGTCACTGTATTTCTCTTGCTGATAGGGATTGCTAATTTTTATATTTCTGGGTATCCCATTTTCATAAAGTACACACACCTTCCTGCAAGTACGGCTCGTTGTGTGTTCTCAGTGAAAGCCTCGTGGGTCTGAAGGGTTCCGGCCATCAGCTCAGCACTTTCCTTACTTACATCTGACCGGTGTTTTGAGTCTAGGCTCATTTTCTCCTCAGTCTATTTTGTGATCTGCTCCAGCTGGGTTCTGCAGCTAGAACTTAGGCTCCGCTTTTCTCCGTTCCTTATATTCAAACTTTGAAAAAAATGTTATTGTTTTAACAGTCCTTAATGAACTAAGGTTTTATAAATAAGTATGCTTTAGTTGTCTTCTTACCTTATAACTTCTGAATGATTTCTAGGAAGAGAAAAGAAAGAGTACAGTTTTCCAACTCATGTAAATTCCGGTTATTTAGAATATATAGGAGAAAATATATTTTAAAGATACTCTCCAATATGCGTTTTCCAATGTATAGTCCGAGAAAAAAGTATACACATGTCAGGAAAGGAACATAATATGATTTTTTTCAACAGGTGCTGTTACCCTCATGTGGGGGACCCGGTGTACGTCACATGTTACAGAAGCCCTCGCTCTGCCACCCTCGGAGAGGAAGCTGAAAACTCCTGAGCAGTAAATAATCTCAGTGGCCGAGGTTACCCACGTGGCAGCTCGCCGTGCTGATGAATGTCTGGGAGCCGATGGCCGCTATTTTGAGCATCTCTCGTCATTACAGAGGGCAGAGATACCTCGTATAAATCTCCTGACGGCTCCATAAATTTATCATTAAAATATTTCTACAGTTTGTTCTTTTCCCTAAGTTTGTGCGTATTTTGGTTCTCTCTCTCCCTTTCTCTCTCCCACCCTTATCTCTGTGTCTATGTCTCTGTCTGTCTGCCTCTCTCTATATATGTGTAATATATATAATATATTATATATATATATATATATATTTATAGTCCTTAAAAGTCTTAGTTCAAATGTAATTAGGCTTGCAGTACATTTTAAATGAAGAAAATAACTGGCAGCCTTTCAATATTAAATATTCCAATGAATTAACTTGACATTACTCCTAACTTTAAAAAATATTCTCTCAAGGAATCGTAATTCCTCAAAATGTACATTGTTATTAGACATAGTATTCTGCTTTCTATTATGATTTCTAGATAACTATTGCTAACACATTATAATAGTATCGCCCCTTGTTAGGGGAGCTTGTATCTGGTAATCTTATTGGATTATTTGTTGTAGATTATAATTGATACTCTTTATTTTCTAAGATATTTTATTTCCCACAGAATCTTCATTTTTCCTTTCTTTTTTCCCTCTGTAATTATGTTGATAATTGAGTAATAGTGGTTGATCTTGTCCACGTTGAAATCCGTAACATTCCAGTGCTGTTCCTAATTTTCCAGTGGGATTATATATTCATGCATCTATGATGTTTTCTGTGTAAAATTGGCATATATGTAAAAGGAGTTCCTACTTATCAATCCTGAGCATTACAAAACATTTTTTAGATATCTATAAAACAGTGTTCTGCATTAATTTATAATTTATTGCTTGATTCATTAATTGTAAGACATAAAATTTTATTTATGAAAATCACTTTTGTAAAACTAGATAAGCCTTCATGATTATGATGTATTTTAAAAATAACAAAGATACACTTATGTAATATAATCATTTAGATTTGTGGCATGTATGATCACAAAATAAATAATTTTTCTTTTGTTATGCCATGTGAACTTGTTTTGAAATTAAATACATTCTAATTTAACAAACGAATAAAATATTTTGTCATATTTTATTTTTCCAATGAAACTTGAAAAAGATGCAGTATTTCTCGATAATTTGGCAGACCACCCCCAGTAAAATCCTTCTTAGGCATGCAGCAGGTGTGGGACATGTGTGCATGGCAGTGAGGGACAATTGAAATTTTCTGGTTAGCATTTTAATTACTGCCATGCTTACTTAAGTGTCTTCTTTACCAATTTTGATGTTTTAATTTTTTTCCAAAAGATTATTTATTGTGTCTAGATTTGCAAATACATTGGCACAATTCTGTATATATACACATATGCACATATGTTTGTATATGAACACACATCAACATACAAATGTATATGTGCAATGCATATGTATCACTCTATGTATTCTGGTTTATTGAGAACCATCTTATTTTAATTTCTAAATCTATACTTCATTCCCTATTACTTTTCTTTTCCTTCAGTCAAATTTTGTTAGGGTTGTGTTTCTGTAGTCTATCTTCAAAGAAAACCCTTGGTCTCTATTTAAACTTACTAGTCATGCTAATCAAAGGGACTGCACTATGAAAGGTTCTGAGTTCTCATGTCATTTGACAGATTCTTCAGGTTCTCTTGGCTTCTTTGATAACTAGTGAGTGGGATATATAGAAGGGAAGTAAAAATCCAACATCATTTTTAGAATTAGTATCTTTCTGGAGCCATTTTCAAGAAAAATTTCAACAGATACTGATGCAACAAGTAAAATAGGCATAAAACTTTAAAGTGTTTGCAAGGTTCCTTCATTTCCTTTGATTGCTACATCAACATACCATAAGCTGGTAGGTTTATAAGCAACAAAAACAAATAATTTCTTTCTTTCTTTCTTTTTTTTTTTTTTTAGTACTGGATGCTGAAAAATCCAAGACCGAGATGCCAATAGATTTGGTGTTTGGTTAGGGATCTCTTTCTGATCCACAGATGGTACTTTCTAGACATGGCCTCCCATGGTGTCAGGAAGGAAGAAACTTCTCAGGCTCTATTCATATGGGCATTAATCCCACTTCTGAGGGCACCTCATGGCCCACTCACTTCAAAGCTGCATTCCCTGATTTCATCAACTCGGAGATGAATATTTCAACATCAAAATTTTGATTGTATCTCTGTGCTATTGTACTATATCACATGTGCTTTTACCTACTGATGAAAGATGCTGAACTATTAATGACTTAATATTTGGTGTTCAGGCTGCTCAGTTTCTAAAAAGTCTAGAAGACAGAATTTGTTAGCATCAGCATGATGGTACAGTTAACAGATTTCTGGCTCACCATTTTATATTATCATCTTATGTGTTCTATACTAGCCTTTGCCTTTAGCTTACATTTAGCACTTAGTCTGTGACAAGCTTTTAAAAACTAATATTCTTACATTTATGACCCATAGAAGACCCTACATGCTATTTATGCCTCTCTCAGATGAAAAATATTTGCCAAAATTCCTAGAAAACTTCATTTTATTTCTCATTAATAACATTGGCCATTGCCCAGGCCTAGTAGTGGGGCTGACTGTGTGTTATGAAATTAAAACACCTTTGTTAACATTACAAAAAACATCAGGGTTATGATATTAGTTAAAAATAAATGTAAAATAATGATATCCAGCATGAAATTTTTGTGGGTGAATTAAAGTTACGGTAAGATTAAAACCTTTTAGTAGTATGTAGTACCAAATAGATTATGCATGTTATTAGAACTACCTGGGTATAAATTAATAGTAAACAATAAAATGTTTTCAAGGGTTTTGCTTTTCTTTCTTGGTAATGTAATTGAAGTTTTTCACAGTAAATGAGAAAAAGAAAGAAAAACGACACATATGTTGCTGTGTTGGGTTCCATTATCTTTCAAAATATCCAAGAGAATTAATGCAACATAAATAACAAGACTTACTTTAGAGTCCAAATATTAAGAGTGTTTCTTGAGGGTCAGTATTAGTTTTGACGTGGGATAGTAGAATAAATCATGAAATAAAATTTTAGAGTTATTGAAGAATTTTTCTGAGAAATATTTTAAGCCTAAATCAACCCATATTTGAGATAGAATAAAAACACCATGAGGATTTAAATAATTATAGTAAAAGCCACATTCCCATTAATCTGCCCCAAAATGTCCCCCTCTCTTCTAGCACATTTAGCTCCTCATTCTCACCACTTTCTGGAACCTTTTTCCCAACGGCTTCAGTGCACTGCTGCGCCAGCTCGGTGTCAGAGACAGTTTGCAGCACGCGTCTCTCCTGGTCATTTCCACCTTGAGGAGGAGCCAGCGGCTGCGCGGTGCCCGAGGCAATGCAGACAGCGCCTGCGCTGCCCTGTTTGTTGCTTGGCACTCAGGGCTTACTTTAGGTCACATCTCTCGAAGTTTCACAAGGGGAACTTCCAGCACTTCCTCAGGGAGCGGCCTGGACCAGGAGATACGTGCTTGAGAAGGGGCAAGTACTCTGAGAGGCATTAATATGGATTTTTTTCTATAATGAGTTATTAAAATTTAAACATTCACTATAGTTTCAATCACCTCTTCTGTTAAGAAGCCATGAATTTGAAAGTGGATATAAAACTGAATAAAACAAGAAAAATCACTTGGAAAAACATATTTTGAGTATTTCTACAGATGCATGCAACCATAGTTATAATCAATTTGAATTCTTAGTAAAAAGAAATAAAATTTCATACTTGCTGATTGATTTGCTTGTGGCCTCTTGAGACAGTGTCTTTATGTAGTCAGGTTAGCCTTGAACTCTCTGTATTCGAACAGTCCTCCTACTACAATTTTCCACATACTGGTATTATAGGCATGTGTCACCATGTCCAGCACGCTTATATAAGTTGTATAGGATAATGTGAAGATTGGAGCAGGACTATAACAAAATAGGAAATGCGCAAGGAAGCTGGTAAATTTGATAGCCACGTGACCCAGAATACACAGTCAGGGATATCTGCAAGCGGTCATCTTCTAGCACCCGGGATTTTTCTAACTCGGTGACTTTTTATGCTGTTCTTATAAAAAAAAATTCTCCATATTTCTATTACTGTTTAAAAGTTAGTCCCTAAGTATAAAGTTTTTCTCTCTGAAATTTCTTTCTAATTTATCTCATTCAGACATTGTTTCATTACTTTTGATCGTTTAACACTTTAATTGTATTATAATACAAGAAAAGTAAGCCACTAGAGTCACACAATTGATATTATCTGGTTTTATATAAATAATAAGTAAAATATTCATGGACCTAAGATTATTTGTTTTAAAGACTTCTCCAAAGGCAGAATTTGTCTTTGGCTTTTCTCTGTATCAGTTCCCACAATCTTGACAGACTTGTACAGAAAGAGGAATGCAGTAACTTATGTGTTAATAAAATGTAGACTAGAGATTTAATAAAAGTGAATTAATTTCTTTTTGAAGAAAGCAAAAATAAATAAAACAAACAGCAAGCTTCTAACCCCTGTGGCTTAAAATAAATTAACCAACATAAGTGCCTGAAAAATGCATGGATAATTTTTAAATGAAAAAATTTTGGGTGAGAAGTTGTAACTGTGACTTCTATATTATTTCTATTTAAAACTGTGGTATTAATTAATTCTTATGGATTCAGTTACATATTTCTTCAGTAACAAAACCTCTGTGAAAATAGACACATATCTAAAATTTATCATATACTTAAATATACTGTAAAATAAGCTTGAATTTTAAAAAACCCTAAATTAACTATCATGGGTTTGTTAAATATGTAATGAATGTTACTCCTCACATTTATGTATGTTAATATACTTCAGAATTAGGTTGAGATTATTGCAAGGTACATTTAACCTTTAAATCTTTTTGATGTGTGAGAAGAGTCAATATTTTCATCAAAATACCAAACAATTTTATAGTTTATTTTTTGAAAAGCAAAAATAAAATTTAATGATAAAATAAGAGAACATAAATATACAATACATTGTATCATTTTCTTTAAGGTAATTACTTAGAGTAGAAGACATAGATCAAAAAGATTATTATAAAGAATGAACAGCTGGGGACAAAGTTCAGCGGCATAAGCCCTTGCCTGGCAAGTCTGAGGTCATGAGGTCGATTCCTGGTACAAAAACATAAACGGGTAATAACACTAAACTTTTTTTTCAATAATCTAAGATAAACCAGTATAAATGAAACAAATGAGCATATATGCTAAAATATTTTGAAACAATGAAATATATAATTTGGGGGAGTATTTAAACTTCCAACTTGCGATTTATTTCTCTACTATTTTGTACTCCCTTTCTCTCGCTCTCTCTCTCTCTCATATACAGACTATATGAAACTATGTGATATTTAAGCTTGTGAATCTGACCCAAGACAATTTTGACATATAATGAAGTTTTAGACCCATGTATGACACAGAACTTTTTTTTACTTCAAAGACATGAAATCAAGTTTCAAAGCAAGAGTCTTAAAACTGTATGGATAACAAATGACCTTCCAATGAATGGAGAAAAATAGCTTTAGAGTTTGGAAAGTTTACACCTTTAAATCACTGCTGGAAAACAATTAATTGTACTGCATGGTATGGGAGTGTCGAGGCTACATTTGCATAACTTGTGAGATTTTAAAGTAATCACAGAAAACAAAATTCTTATTTTCTTCCAGTCATCTGCACCAACCTGATGGGCCAGTGTTCATCAGTAGTGAAGACAATTGAGTACGAATACCTTGGAGGTTTCTTGGGGTGTTATTAGTGGGTGGTTATAAAGTTAGAGCATTAAAGTAACCTAAAATGAGACTCTTAAATGGAAATTACTGGGGTGTGTTATCCTGGAGTGTCAGGCCCTCTCAGTAATAGATCTGTTATTCTCTTCTGGTATTATTTGGATGGAACATATTGACAAATGTGTTAATTTCAGTGTAGTTCTGGAGCACTTTGTGCTCAGACATTTTGCACCGACTCTTCCAATGTTCTCAATGCATACACTCAGTAACAATAGCACGTGAGGGTTTGTAATTGTGTTATTCAGTCCTATCAGAGGTGAAAGCTTTCCTGTGAGAATAACATGAAGCAGTGTGCAATTTTCTCATAAGAAATGGCACTGTGCTTTTCCATTTGACTAACCTAATTAGTAGTGAGGTATTTTTTCAGTGAACTGATATTTCTTATTATGCTATCATGCTTATAAATATAATTTTAATCAAACATTGGACAGGCTTGCCATTTTATTAGTAAATTAGCTTTACACATTATACTTTCTTCCTTTTGTATTTTCTTAAGCTTCTTTTCTTTCTTTCTTTCTCTCTTCCTTTCTTTCTTTCTTCCTTTCCTTCTTTCTTTCTTTGACTTTTCTTTGTTTCATTCAGTTTGTTTAGACAGGTCTCACGATGCCCTTCAGGTTGTCCTTGATGTCACTGTGTGACTCAGGTTGGTCTTGAAATGGCTGCAATACATCTGACTCAGCCTTCTGTGGACTGTGATTATGCAGTGTAAGACCTCTCCAGGCTTATTATGTACCTTTGGGAATTTGTTTCCATCTAGAAGATTTTTATTTAAGGGACGTTGGTGTGAGATGAATGCTATTCTCCAGAATCTTCAGTCCTCTTTTGATGGGAAAGCATTTTTCCTTTAAAGTTCAGGAGTGGACTATGAGTTTGCTGTCCAAAACGTAAGTATACTTCATTAGCATTTGTTGTCTTCAAATGCAAAAACCCAAGAAAACTGATACCAGAAAAATCTTATTATTAAATTCAATGATCAGCTATGATATTAGTCACTGATAGTTTTAATTCTTTAACATACTAAAGGTTTAGTTGAACCAAATGCAGAATTTGCTCTCTAATTTCCTAGATTAGCTCTAAGAGTGCTATTATAGAAGTTCTCATTCAGTTTTGTCTGCTTATCGGGAAATGTCAGAAAATTCAAGTCTCAAGTATGCATTATGTTGTCTGTAATATACAAAGGTTACACTTGATGACTAGGCCCTCCCTTTTTATAGCAATGGCTACTTAGATATTTGACAGTCAGTAAATTTATCTGTAGACAAAATAAACCCTTGTGTCAGGAAAGTCAGGTAGCCTAAGATTTTATTGCAGTTCATGATTCACCCATTTCCCTTCATCTGTGACTAGATAGCACCCTGCAAAAAATAGGAAAGTCCTTTTATGCAAGCAACTTCCAGAAGATTATCCATATAAAAAATATATTGACTACACATGAAGTCGCTATTACATTAGTATTTGTCAGACTTACTGATAATATTATCATGTGATAGAATAATTTCCATATCAGGATAGTTTGAGTGTATTATATTCCCTGATGTCATTGAGTAACCTGATATTTGACTTCCCTAAGGGGAGCTAGAGGGAAGGAAGATCCTGCAAGTGCACTGTAAGTACTGGTAGGACAGGCACTGTTACAGGCGTTATAAATAGAACAGTTTACCTCTGTACCATCATAATGTGCAGTGCTGTTTTAAGCATAAGTGGCTTCTTTCATTAGCTAAACGGGAATGTTAATCTGGAAACGACAGTATAGCACGCTGACTTCACCTAGTGTGGCACGACAAGCAATCTCTTAGTATGTGTTTTTAGTTTTACACCCCTGGAACTTTTGGGGAGTACAACAGCTTTAAAAGGGCACTGTATCCACAGTTATAGCAGCCAACAGTACGGTTACAATAAATACAGAAATCAAATATGCTAAAGTTATATTTGAGTGACCCTGAATATCTACACACATTTTACATCTGAAGAATAACTAGTACACTTATTACAAAGGCTCTTTAGCTTCCTGAGCAGATTTGTTCAGAAGTTCTAAAAGGTGAGGAATGAACACATTTTTGCTCTGGGAGGTGCTCACATTAAAATGCAAATAGTGGAAATGGAAATGAGTGCCTTTCATGTGCTGAGCACCCTTTGCCCACACGCAGGGCCTTCTAACCAGAGACATGGCATATTTCCCTCAGCATTAGCTCTCACATCTCACAGCAACTCTTGCCTATGTCCTTAGAGTATGGTTATCAGTAACAATTATCCTGCATTTCAGAATAAAGAGTTGACAACAATACACAGTGTATTCATTACTGTGACTCTCCTACTAACCTGCTTTGAACTCTATTTTATTGCTATTTTAATTTTTTTCTATTTAAAATAAATATGAATAATAAAGAGTTGATGCTAGATAAATATATGCCTGTTATAAAATGGATCCAAAACAGTGGTTATATGAAATGATATTAAACGAAAAAGTTGTTTTGATCATAACATATTTACTGAAGTATTTGCAGAGGTCATACTGGAAACAAAATGGACAATTTATAAAACATAGAGAAGCCAATAATATTCTTACTTTTATGTTCTACATTTCCTCTTGCTAATAATAATGTACCTTCTGAATTATACTATCTCATAACTTTGTTAAAATGACATGGGAATTAATAGATGAGAAATTAAGAGAAGTGTTATTACTATATTATATCAATTAAAAGAATTTTTTTAAATTACATACTATTAAGATTATTTAAAAAAGAAAGTAAAATTGCTTATAATTTCTCAGAGAAAAATCACCAGTGGTAGCTTTTTATTTACTAACATATTTTTATTTATTTATAATCATATTTAACATGCTGTTTTAGAACTTTTCTTTTTAAAATTTATATTGAACCTTTTTATACATTATTACTCATACTTCTGTACAAATGTTTTAAATAAATTTAGAGGATACCAGTCTGTAGATTTAGCATAATTTTAAAATTATTTCTTATTACTGTATCTTTGACTTTACAACATTTTTAAAAGAAACTTGCAAATAAAACATTTCAAATCTGTGCTTATTTTACAAAAAATGTTTATTGTTTAGTTTAATTGCCACACTAGCATAACACTCTAACATATTTTCCAAAAATATGGTGAAGAGTATTATAACATAAATAATCAATAATCACCCATAACTTGTAGACAATCCACGTTTTGTGTTAGAAATGAAAATTAAGTGCACTATATATATTTATGTCTAACTGTATTAATACTACTTGAAAGAACCATAAATCATGCCAACATTTTCTTTGTCTGCCCTTTGGCTTGTGGTTAGTCTCATTCTTCTAAAAATCCAGAGCTTAATGAATAAATGAAGCATGAAGTAATGTTCCCCAGAGTATGGCCCATTGTATATCATGATTCATCATATATAAGTTAGATGTTATAGAAAAAGATAGTGGTCTCCTCGAAAAGCATATATGACAAGTTGATTTATCTTTGTAGTCTTTGTGTTTTGATGCACAGAGTTTTTAATGGCATTCATTCATTAATTTGACAGGACATACCTTCCATGAGCAGCACACCATGGAAATGCTCGGGGTGTGTACAGGTAGAAACAGATAAAATACAGACTGTGCCCTCCAGGAGTTTAAAAACTAGTAGGGGAGAGAGATGAAAATAAATGACCACAATACAGCGGCCTAGATGGGTGATAGCAGACTTTAAGAGAATTTTGATGGGTGTAATTTCTTGGGAACTGAGTAAGTTGACATTGGTTTGGACTTTAAATGTTAAATGGAGTTTTACTTCTTCGAAAATGACATTTATTTTGAGACCTTTTAATAATATAAGAAATATCACATTTCCACAGGTGACAAATAACACTAAGATACAAATTTCAAAAATATCAGTGGTAGAATGATGTCAAAGATCACTTAGTGCGGTATATTATGAACACATAAAATAATGATTTTAGAAATTGTGGTGTTTTGACACAAAACCTTGATTATGCATAACTATGTCATAATTCTGTATTTGATCTCACCTAGACAGATAACTTTTTCAGTTTCTTAGATCATTTATCCTGGAAAAGACTAGATCTCTTAAAGATCATGGGAGAGAAATCTTTAATGAAATCATTGGGCTTGTTTGGCTCAAATGAGAGGAAATTATAGCCTGAAAATAAGAATGACCATCGTCATTAAGTCGTTCTTCCAGAGAAGTCTAGTTTTTAAGAGCATAGCAATTTCTCTATTCACAATTGAAGCGATTTTCTTAATGTTTATATTGGAGAGTATTTTTAATTGAAAATCAATAGGATTAGGTAGGATCTATTCTTTAATCAACTATCAGTATAAACTTAGCCTAGTCCTTTGATTTCTCTTGACATAGATTTCCCTGTTAGTTAATATAAGAGATTTTACAATGCCATGTCCAAGTCCCTTTCAAATGTGTCTAAATTTTTCTGTTTTTCTTTCTGTCAAGTCTTAAGTAAAATACAAATTTGCAATTCATTTTATTAGATGTGAAACTGTTGGAAGCATTCACACACAGATGTCATAGCATACACTATTAAGTCCTTCTCTGAGTACATTATTTTACAAGGAAATTTATTCTACTCTTCCAGAGACAACTGAACTCTACAAGTAAATTTTTGTCTTCCATTTGTATTTGATGCATTGTTAAAGTTCAACTACAAATTCAACTGTTAGTGCAAATTATTTTTTAAAGTTATAATTATATGCTTTATTTTTCTGTTAAATACAGCTATGTAATTGCCATAGAGATTTATTCTGTATGTAATGCAGGTGGGATCCAATATAAAATGTACCTTTTCTGAACAAAGAAAAGTTGTGCAAATCATAGCTATAATTACCAGGTATGTGTGTATAGAAAAAGTAATTTTCTAGTCAGTGTACTCATTCATCTTATTTTGAGTAGAAAATTATAATTTTTCTAATTAAAACAACTTGTCACATTAATTTTCTGAACATGGGATTGGTTGAATAGCATACATTTCTGTTCCCTGTATGAGTTGGCCTGCTTGGGGGTTACTTTATAGAAGATGGTGAAATTTTAGTTTTTCCTTTTATTTTGTTTCTGTATTTGTTTGGTTTTCTTTAAAGAAAAATCATGGCATATTATTCCTCCAAAATTGTCCATTTAAAGCTGAAATCTTGTTTTGAATATGAGAAATGGTGACGTAACTACAGGAACACTTCCTTGTTCTTCAGTTTCTGTAAGAAACCTGCGACAAAATCAGATTACGGAAGTCATGAGGGAAGCTGCTTGCTTCTGGCAGTAGCAGCCTGGCAGCCTGGTACATGTGCAGCCACCATTTTCATCAAAATCAAACACAGAGCCAGTGGTGTTGAGGGAAGTCAAGATCGTTTGGTCAGTCCAGCCCTGACCCATAGATTCCTGCTTGATCATGTGTCCCAGAACACTGAAAACTAACCCATATTTTTCTACAGTGCATTCCAGTTGGCTTATCTAAAAATGAAGGCATATTTTTGGTAATATTTCTGTTTTGAGTATCTTCATATGAAAGTCATTTTGCTCTTATAAATAATTTATATACTTATTTAAAATATGTGAAATCATACATGAATACTTTGCCATAAATACTCTTGAATACATAAAAACATGTTATTATTTATTTTTAAATGAAAATAAAACCAGCACAGTGGCACAGTGCCTGACTGGCAAGTGCAGGGTCTTGAGTTTGATTCCCAGTACTTCTCCACAAGAAAAAGAAAATTATATATATTTTGTCACATATAACATGATTTAAAATGTGTGTCTATTGTGGTATGCCCATATGCTTACCTTTTTTGTGATCAATACAGTTACAATATACTCTTTTAGTACTGGTAGTTCTATGTTTAGATGTACATATGCATGTATGTATGCATGTGTATATTTTTGAGGAACTTCTGAATCATTTTCCATAACTGGTATACTCATTTACATTTCTGTCACCAGTGGGTAAGTGTTCTCTTTTTTCCACATCTTTACCAATACTCTTCCTTTCTGATAATAGCCCTTTTAAATGGTACCAACTGACATTTCAGTGGGGTTTCCATTTGCATTTATTTGATGATTAGTGACCTTGACTATTTTGCACACTCACGAGCCATTTGCACACCATCTTTTGAGAAACAACTCTTCCGATGTTTACCTATGTGTAACTTGAATCGCCTTCAGGTTATTGACTTGACAGATGAATTGCTCTTCGTGCCTTGGCTCTGCAAATACTGTCTCCCAGCTCGTTAGCTTGTCTTCACTCTACTGGCGGTTTCTAACCTGTGGAGAAGCTTTTTAGCTGATCACTTTGCTCAGTTTTGTTTTTCTGGCCCGTGCATTTGGAATAATTTCCAAAAATTGTTGCCAAATCAACTTCATAGAGCCTTTCTTCCATGTTTGCTTCTATTAGTTTTGCTTCAAGTCGAATGGTTATGGCTTTATTTTGAGTTGATTTTCATATAATTTTAGAAAGCCATCTGATTTCTTTCTTCTGCATTTAGAATTCTAGTTTTCTCAGCTCTTTAGAGAGAGTACCCTTCCTTTCCTGTGTATTTTTGATACATTTGTTTAAAATATGTGAATTTGGCTGGGGATGTAGCTCAGCAGCACAAGCACTTGCTTAGCATGTGCAAGGTCCTGAGTTCCATTCCCAGTACCAAAAAAAAAAGTGTGAATTATTCTGCACTCTATTCTGTCTTCTTTAATGTTAGCACCATGCTGTTTTCGTTACTATGATTTTGTAGTAGATTTTCAAATCAAGTTGTATAGTGTCTTTAGGTATGTTTTGTGAAAGTTTTCAGATTAAAAATGGAATCATTTATTTAAAAACCTTACAACATGAAATCAATAAGCCTCCAAGAAAGAGAATTCAACATATAAATTGCGTGATAACATAAACTAACACAAAAGACTGTCTATACCAAAACCTTCCAAAAAGGTCATTTCACTTTGCCAATTCTTCCTGTTCTTCCTTTGTCTGATATTACCTTTGTTATGAATTGGCTAAGGACAATTATTTCAAATTGACATGTAACCTCCCATATTTTACACTTAAGAACACCTTTGACTCCTACATATGTCAATATTTCTTTGTGATTAAGATTTCTTTAGCTATTAAGGGTCTTTTGTGGTCCCCTACACACTTTGGAATTGTTTTTATAAAGATGTCACTGTGATGTTGGTAAGGATTACACTGAATCTGTCAACATTTCAGGGCTGTACATATGGTTTAACAGCATCAATTCTTTTGATTCATGAGTGTGGGTATCTTTCCACTTACATATGCTTATTTACATATGCTTTTTCTCATCAGTGTTTTTATAGTTTCACAGCTAATCATTTACTTCTTTGGCTAAATTTGCATTTAGTTATTTAATATCTTGTTACTATTTTAATTAGGATGTTTTTCATTTTCCTTGAGGGTAGTTGTCTTTAGTACAAGAAATTCTACTAGTTTTTGCATACTGATTTTGTATCCTTTAACTTTACCAAATTTGTTTATTAGTTCTAACAATGTTGGTCAGAATCTAGGGTTTTATACATGCAAGATCATTCTGTCAACAAATAGGGACAATTTCATGTCCCTTTCCTATCATCATGCTTTTGATTTCTTTCTCTTATCTAATTGCACTTTCTAGAACTTGCACTATGATGTCTGCAGTGGTGAGAGTCTACTTAGTTGTCTTGCCCAAGATCTTAGAAGAAACATTTTCAACATTAAAATTATGTTATTTATGGTTTTGTCATAAGGGGACTTCATTGTATTAAAGAACATTAGCTTTTTGCCTAATCTCTTGAGAGTGTATATTGTGAAAATGTTACTTTTTTTCAAATACTTTCTTTTTCTCTATTGAGATAATCAAACAGTTTTCAACCTTCTGTTTGGTAAAGTGGTATAATACAAGCTTTAATTTATATCTTAGAAAAGAAATTCTACTTGATTATTGTCATTTGGATGTGTAATGTCACCCCAAGCTTCACATACTCATGGGACGGGCTTTTGAGCGGCATTAGTGCTAACTTCCTGTTTGCAGACAAGGGCTAATGGGAAGATGCTGTGGACATGGTCTGGAAATGTCTGTGTCTGTCCGTAGATCTTCCCCTCACTCTCTGCTTCTTAGCTCTCACAGCTGAGTAGTTACCTTCACAGTGCTCCCACGCCATGTCATCCTGCCTTGTAGCAGCTGACTACAGAATGAAATGTGATCCAAAATAAACCTCTGCTCTAATTTGCTGGTGTCAAGCACCATGCCTCAGTGACAAAGAAAGTAGCTACGATAATCATGACACATGATACTTTCAATATGCTGTTGAATTCAGTTTACTAGATTTTATTTTGAAGATTTTTACAATCATGTTTGTTAAGATTGCTTTGTAATATTTGCTTCTGATATCCTTGACCAGTACTAGTAAAAAGGTAATGCTGACTTTGTAGAATTTTAAAAAACATTCTCTCCACTTTTGGTTATTTGGAAGAGTTTAAAGAGAACTATATTCCTTCTTTGGTAGAATTCAGCAGCAAAGCCATAAGGTCCTGGGCTTTTTTGAGAAAAAAAATTTATTGCTGATTCTATCTTAGACCTTACTTGTCTGTCCAGATTTTATATTTCATCAGAATTCAGTCTTGATAAATTGCATGTTTTCAGAATTTAACCATTTTTTCTAGATTATCCACAAGTTGATATCTAATTGATTGCAAAATTTCATATGAACATTTGCATTTCTGCATATCTTGAGGTCTGCCTAAGGGAACCTGGACTCTGACATCCTGGAACAATTTCATACCCTGATTCTGCTGGAATATGGAAGTCCAGTGGCTGACCAATAGGGATTTCTGGGACCAATTTGGCATTGCTTGAGGTGGTATTTATGGATCATAACCTGTTGCTTGAACCTTGGGAGATAACCCAGAACTGGGAAGGGGGGAACCCAGGAACACTGAGAGCCATCTTGGTTCTAGGCTAGTCTGAAACCTGGGCAGGCCAGAAGTCTGTGATTTGCAAGGTGCAAATTTGATGAGCAACTCTAAATGGTCTATCCTGGTGTTTGAGGCGGTCTGAGATCTGGGGCTCCTGACATCAGGCTGGCAGTGAGATGAGCCCAGAGGCTGTATCTTTTCAGTCAGGCTGAATTCTAGGATTGGGGAGGCCTTCCTGATGCTGGGTCTTACAGGAGAAGGCTGATTTGGGGATAAAAACCATAGTAGAGTGTCCCCCTCTGTGTTCCTCTGGATGGTTTATGGTATGTCTTCACACTTTGCTTTTTGGATTTGGAGAAGGAACAATACTAGTAATGTGAAACTCTTGTCATTTCTCTCCGGCTTTCATTTCCTATAGCTGCTCTGTGCTGCACCCAAGTACTGTAACTTCTCACCTGGTTTCCTTATCACTTAAAAAGTTATCTTTGCACAAAGATAATTGTTCAAATTGTTGACTCTACATGGACAAAATGCTAGCAAATACTATTCCATCAAGTTTTTTTGATGTTCGTCCATTACTTAATATTTATTTCTAATATAGGATAGTATGTGGGTGGTTCAAGTGTTTTATTTATGCTGTATTATTGAACAGGGTTTTATTGTTATTAGAAATTTTGCTAAAAACTATCTTCATTGGTTTTAGTGTATTTTTCTCTCTAACTGCTCAGTAAGTTCAGTGATCCAGTTTTCACTTTGTACAAGCACAGAGACAATAATTTCTCATATAATCTTAAGTAGAATAATCAAATATATAATTTATATTGAAAGCACATTTATGATTGTTCAATTATAGTCAGAATCTAAAGACAAATATTTTTGCATTTTTATGAAATGAGATGGTTTCTTTGTTCAATGCCACAACTGAACACAAACAGAACATTTTTTATGGATTAATGGGATAGAAGGAATAGATACATTTAAATGCTCTTTTTCCCATATTTTAATAATCTTTGTAGAAAGGATTTCCATAACATGATTGAGGACTCCAACACTGAAGATATCAATGTGCAATACAACAACCATTGTTAATTTCCTACCACTTTGTCTGTAACTCTGTATTGTTTGTATTGTTCTTATGCTATTTTGTAAATGGATGCCTGTCTGTTAATATGTTTTCCTTCTTTTATTTTTAAAATAAATTTTAGTAAAAGAAAAAAGAGAACTCCAAAACAGAAATATTCTAATTTAATTATATGATTCATTTTGTCATTGCTTATAAGCTTGTAGCTTTGTGCTTTGGTTTTTCGTTTTGATAAACTACTCTAGAAGATGAAATTTGATCAATCCATCTTCCAATTGTTTAAACTTTTAAAATCTATTTTGCCTATATAATTTTTATCATAAGCAATTAAATAAAAATTTGGCTTTTATGTGTCCTACATTATCATATTTGGCATAATTATTACTACGCATTTCTCCAGATTATTTAGTATTTAGGAAAATTATCCTGTTTGGTCTGCTTATGCAGTAGTACACTTAAGATTTGTATGGCCTGTTCCTATTCTTAAAGATCCCAAAGAAAATAATGTACAGAGTAGTGTAAACTCCTAAAATATAGATACTAAAATGAAGAGTGTGTTACAGCAAGCAGTTGTTGCCCTCATCACTTACTAACTAGTCACTAACTGCTTCATCAGGATATTTACTAAGTGATGTCTAATCTAGAATTTATTTTGCTCCTAAGTCATATGAAAAGGTCAACAGAATATTTTCTTCAACATTTATAAAATCTGTAAGATAAATTTTTGCTGATTATCTACAAAATATTTGTAAAGTCAGTAAAAATTATGCTTAGAAATATATATATACAATCATTCACCAGAGTGTTTGTATGGTCTGGAACCTCTGAACTAATAATTATTGGAAATTAACAGACTTTCATTTACCTGAAAATATAGATTCTGCTAGTTCCTGATGCCCTGACATTTGGAAGATTATAATGCTTGAAGTAAAAACTAACTCAATAAGATAATTATAGATCTAATGTGCTTAATTGAGATGCATAGGTACTAGAAAAAGTTTTTCTAAATATCTTGATTTTAAGTAAAACGTTAAATCTATGGAGTCTTTCTAATCTAACAAAAAATGTTCTATCATTTAAATATATTTAATTTATGCAACTGTTTCTATTAACTATAATTTTCCATGTTATCAGTTCTGCAGCAAATTAGCAATGCTTCTGTTTTGTATGAAATTATTAGTAGTTAGTTTTGACATTCATCATATTTAAAGTGGTTATTAATATAATCATATCTTGTTAGAAATGTGAAACTTAACATCATGAATTAGTTTATGAATCATGCTTTCTAAGTACGATAATTAAGCCCTATTATTTTAAAGAGACATAAGTAGCCTAATAAGTTATTTTGTATATTTGGTTTAAAATTAGTACCTGAGAAAATTTGAATGTAATTAGATCATATACATTTTTGCTGTGTTTATTTATATAGTTGCATTATTCTTTCCATGACTTTGTTTATAAATACCGTAGTGTTGTAAACCATATTTCAAACCTCTTTTCATTGATGGGTTATTCAGCACTTTCTGATATGATAGGTAGCTACATGCATTTTTCAACAACACACCCCGAAGTTCAATAATTAATTAAGAGAAGTTGATCATATTTTACTTTATAACTCTGTTGAGTTACTCTTACTGGTTACATTTTCAGACACAATGAGATAATTGTGCTGGGTTTTCTCATTTATTTTAAACAGCTCTAGCACAGGGTAGGCTATCATCGGTGACACTTGCTAAGCACAACATCATGCATAACACAAGTCCTTGGTTCTCGGGAGAAGGAAAACGCACGCATCCACGCTTTTGTCCCACGGCATTTCCTGCGCTGGAGTGGGACAGCGATGTGGAGGGCAGCTCCCTCGCTGGGCTGTGTCATTGAAAACGTAAGTGTACAGGTAGTTATTTAACAAGAACTACTGGAAAATTACCCTGGACGTGATAGCAGAATGGAGAGAAGTATTTATCATCTATACGCTGTTCTCTGAGGCCTCAGGTGAAAGCTAGAGTGTGCATGGACCAATTGAAACACTCTAAGACTCACAGAATGGCAGCTCCTGAAGGGCTGACAACAAGGCACACTTTTGCACAGTGCTGGAACTCTGGACTCCACTTGCTACAGATAAACTTACCTGAGTTATTCTTCATTCAGTGGAGAACGCAAGAAGGATAAATATCTGGGAGGAGATGCTTATGCCCTGAAACAAGGTTTCAGAATTTTTATATAAAAGACTAGGTGTAATTATTTCAGGGTTTCATGGCAGTTAGCAACTACTCAAGCTTGCAACCTTAGTGTCCAAGAAACTACAGAGATTCAATAGATGGGCAATAGATGTTCTTAAATATCTGGTGAAAGTCAGCACTGAACTGATTCAATCCTGGAGTTTTACTGTTGGGATATTTTGTTTCTTATCACTGTGCAAAAATCATGGGTTGTTACCGGCTTATTTAGGTTTCATCTCTTCTTGGTTGATATTGAGTAGTTGTATGTATCTACTAATTTGTCCACTTCTTCTGGATTTTCAAACATAACCGTCAATTATCACTGGAATTGGTCCAGTATCAGCTATAGTGTTGTCTCTGTTTCACTCCTGACAGCCTTTACTAGGGCTGTCCCTTGTGACTTGCCTGTCCCCATCTCTCTGTTAGGCTGGTTTCACGTTTGTCAGTTTGCTTATCTTTTAAAAGAAGCAAGTCTTTGTTTCACTGATTCTGTAGGTTTTGATTTTAGTTTGCATTTTCAAATTTTAAAAAAATTCCCTTTGATACATTCAGTGACTTAGTTTTCATTCAAAGTGTGCTATTTATTCTTCATGCTTGAGTATCATTTCTACGATATCTTTTGAAATTTATACCTACATAACTTTATGATGTGTATAACTTCTTTGATCCAAAAAATATTCAAAAGCTGCTGCTTAAACTCCAGATGTGCAGTGTTTCCCTTGGTGTGTTACTCAGTTACCATTTGTTTCTTATTCACCCATAATTTCTTTTTTGATTCCAATCTGGCTGCCCCTGAAATGTACTGGTCTTTTCAAATTTATTTAAGCTTCATTTAGGTCCAGTGAGATAGCATATACTTCAGAGTATTCCAGGGGAACTTCAAAGAAATATCATATATAATATGTGCAGAAAATAAAAATTAGGTCAAATAGATTACTATTGCTCAGATTTCCACAATATTATTTATTATCTATATGTCAATTATAATTTTTCTACATTTAGTTTTTCTGGTTTTCTTCTGCTTATAGTTTCATAAATTATTTTTGCTATATAAAATAGTTTATTAAATTGGTACAATTATTATAATAATTCCTTCTAATATGTTTTTCTATTTTATACTTTCATTTCCATTTTTGAACAAAAAATACATGCATGTTAAAGCTACTTGATATAGGTATTTTTTGTTAATTAATTTGAATAATTTCTGTGAGATTTTTCAGTTTACTGATAATAACAGTTTGGAATTCAGTATATTGTAGAGCCTATCCAGAAGATAGGTAGGTAGGTAGATTAGATGATGGATACATATTTAAGAGTTTGTTCTTCACTTTAAGAATTTGCATTCTATTTTTTATACACACCTTCCTTTTTGTTGACCTTTTACACCTCTTCATTAATAATGTACAACCTGTATTTAAATTGACAGACACAAGGGGCATCCATTTTCCTAGAAATGATTCAAATATATTTTTCTTTGTGGGAGAGCAATACTTCATCATGTCAATACTGGATTTATTTTTATTATAATGACATTACAATATAAAAATAATTATGCAATTTAACATAATGCAGAATAAGTGAGAGCTCTAATTCTGCTTTTCTGTAACTAGAATGTCCCCTCTGGGTTAATGCAACACAGTAACACACAAGACATGTTGATTATATTAAGCCTACTTTGTAATCCTATTCTGGTTGCAGTCACAGCAGGAAATTCTACTTTACAAAAGTAACAGGTTAGAAAGAGGAGAGTTTTCTGTGATTTTTTATTTTTTATTTTTTTGCAGTCTCAGGATATTCCTCCTTGGGGTTAACTTTAATGCAGAAGAGATGAAAAGTTTTTCATACATGCTTTCACAGTGACTGTCATATATGTTCTTAAGAAGTTGACCATCTAGTAAAAGCAAAGGTGACTATTCTTATTCACAATGGGTCACAGATTTATTTCTTTCCACTGTAGGGGGGTTTTTTAGGGTGGGAAGTAATGCTCAAACATTTTGAAAGCTTAGATAGGCAATAATGTACCAGCAGGGCCAAATTAGATCCTAGGTTAGTCTTTGCTAGTGTTTTAGACAAAAAATATCCCTTTATTCACTCCCATAATATCCAATGTGGCTGTGAATGCAGCCACTTTATATTCTGACTTGAAAACAGTTGTCACCACATTAAATGATTGACTGAGTTCATGAGGTTGACTATGTCACAGAAGTAAGCAAGTTTTGTGGCCCATTCCATGTTAATTAAATGTACTACTAGTGGTGAGTGTTTTGCTAAAAGAAATCTCTAACGAAGCTCTCATAACTCAAAAACTCTGGCCAGTGATTTACGTTAGATAATCGTCTTACTGCAGTGTATAAGAGAAGATGTATGTGCTATACATCCATCACAGAGTGACATGCAAAAATGCAAGAATTATAGGCATGCAGTTCAATGGACATGATCATTTTAATCACATCCTGCAAAATGCTTTTAAATTTAAGCAACATTTTTTGGCTTGCCAGGATTTCTTTACTGACAGAGTACAGGGTGACACTTAGAAGAGACCACTGAGTAGTTGTTATGGCTTATATCTAGATGTCTCCCCACTAACTATCAGTGGGAACTTTCTTAGGTGCCTGGATTAGGGTGTGTGAATGTGAATTAAGAGTGTGTACTGGGATTAAGGTTATGGATAATGGAAGCCCCAATTTAGGCATGGTGGCAGTAATCAATAGGATTGTAGCCTGGGGGGGCATTTAAAGGGACAAATAAAGGCAGACTTGCTGTTGCTGGCTACTGTTTGCTGTCTTCTGCCTGCCATGCCACAAACTGTTTCTCCTCTATGATGCCCCTCTGCCATACCACCTGGCCTTGAAGCCAGCTAACAATGAACTGAATCTTCTACAAAGTATGAGCTGAAATGAACTTTTCCTTCTTTAATTTGATGGTGCCGGTTATTTTGCTTCAGTAGTCAGAAAAGTAGCTGAGACAGATTTTGGTAGCAGGAGAGGTCTTGTTGCTGTGACATTATCAACATGATTCAGATGTTGAAACTGTCTTGTGGGAAGAGTTGGAAAGGTTTTGAGATACTGGCTGAAGAGGCATTACTGAATGCTGTAAGTTGAACTTGATGGGAGATTCTGGCCAGGGCTCAGAAGTCCAGAATGCTGATAGAAATGCATCCTGTAAAGACCGGGCTCATGAAGTTTTAGTTGGGGAAAGAACTATGAACATGTTTGTTATGCTTTGGCAGAGAATTTGTGTCCATTTTGCTCTTGTTCAGGTATTTTGAGGCTGGGGATATAGCTCAGCAGCACAAGTGACTGCCTGGCAAGCATCAGGTCCTGAGTTTGATCCCTAGTGTTGAGAGAGAGAGAGAGAGAGAGAGAGAGAGAGAGAGAGAGAGAGAGAGAGAGAGATTGTCTAAGACTGAGATTAAAGGAAACCGTATACATTGCAGTTTAATTTTGAGGCAGTGACGTGGCTACAGTTGGTGGCTTTTAGCCCAATCTATGTTGAAAATCAAGAGAAGAGAGGCCAGCAAATTATTGAAAAAGTTTTGAGTTTTACTAAAAAGGAAGCTCCAGTAAAACTGTGGATTGCAAAGATGGAGCATAGGAGAACTTGGATGGACAAAAGATATCAAAAGAGATAACAGAACTCTGTATTTTGCATCCATAAGTAGTTCTTATGATCACAAATATAGTGTAATTTTTCTTATAATGAAAAGATTTTTTATTTTTTTCCTTGTTTTTCTTCTTGTCAGAAGAAGAAACACACACATGGTTACATACCCAACATTTGAAAGTTGCGCACTATGTTCCTGATCAGTGTAATGAAAAATACAGAAATACCTCAGGAACAAGTAGCAGCATGTCATAGAACAGAAGTTCCAGTCCAAGCACATCTGCTTCAGAGCCCCATCTAGAGAAAAGAGCGTAGCTACCAGTGCTGTCCTTGTAAATTAGAGCATAAGAGTGAACTGAGAAGGTTAATTTTATACTGCAGTACAATTCCTTTATTCTTGGGGACAAAATAATTATACAGAAATGATCCAAGAAAACACTCTCTGCCTAAGTCTTCTTTTAAGGATATCTATTTTTTTAAGACTGTGCATTCTTAGTTATTTTCTAGAATTAAGCAGTTATCAAAGTACAATTTTAGTGTTAAATATCTTGACATTTTCAGTGTTACTTGAAATCTTTATGATTTCAGAAAAAATGGATGTTGGGAAATTGCTTTATAGTTCTATACCATAAAGGAGTCAAGTTGTTAAATACTGATCATATTTCTACTCTGGATTTTATACAATTTATAATACTAAACATATAAAACAGTTTTCTTATTCCTTGATAAGTACATTATCATTGAAAAAGTCAAGATCTTTCACATTAAATAAATAGAAATCAGTAGGAGTTAATGTTACTACAGAGAACAAAGTTAGTACATTTTTAAAAAGGACAAGTTATCTTAACAACCAATATGAATTTATTTTGAATAATTTTTTAATCTGACTCTTTCAACCTATAAATAAAATTTTTTCTAGTAATTTTAATTATAGTTCACTTAATTTCTTCTGGTAAGTAAATGAGTTTCAAAAGGTGAGTTGCTATCATCTCATCTGTGTGACAAAATTTCATTGAGTGGTATGGCACTTATTAGAAAATTATTTCATTTCATAATTGGAAATAAAATTTAAAAGGGAAATGCAAGTACTCTCAGGAGAGAAAACATAGTGACATATTCAAGCCAGAATACAAGTGGCTGACAACTGACCATTTCTGGAGGCCAAACTTCAATTCCTGGGAAAGCTCTAGTTAGACGGCAGGGTAGATGAGGGAGCAAACTAGAAGCTGAATTACTTTTCTTTCACTTGTTTCTTAGGGCCAGACTGAGAGGAGCCATGATTTGGCAGGCAGTTTTTGTCTCTCAGCATCTTGGAGTTACTTGGAGGACACTAGTAAATATTAAAAAATAAACATATGTCTGTCTTTGTATTCACAAAAGGATTCCTGAATATGAATGGGGGAAAAAGATAACTCTGGGTTTACTCTCTTTGCCAAGTGTACCAGCGTTGTCAGGGTTATTTTCTACTTATAAAGTTTACACCTAGTAGTTAAATGCTACCTAGGTGGCTGTTGGATATGTAGATAAAGTATCAGAAAAACTGTTGATACACACAAAAAAGATCAGATGCAAACTATTCCTTTGTGAGCTGAATAGTTCTGCATGGAAACCATGCAGAAAGTAATATTAAAATATGCAAAATATGTGGTAAAATTCACAATGAATTCCAAAGGGGAAAGAAAAGCAAAACTGTTACAGCAAGTCCTTGAATATTATGAATTTTCTATAATTTTCTCATAGTTTGCATGTTTTCAGTGTAACATGGTATTGCTATTATGACTGACTTAAATGGAGGAATTCAGTAATATAGTAAAACAAAGGAAAGAGACATTTTAGAATGAACCATTAATCACATGATGGATATTATAATAATCAGAATATCCATAAAGGGTTCCAGCCTTAGATATATCTATGTTTGAATGAAAAGAGATAGGAAAATGGATGAATGGTGAAAATACAGAATTCTAGGTAGCTGCTTCTCCTAATCAAGCTCACATATTTCAGACTTTTGTTTTAGATTTTTGTCTTAAATCTATTGTGTTCCTCAATCTTTCCTTAAAAAATACTGGGCATGCAAATGACATTTTTAAAAATAACCCTAATGGAAAATTTTGCAAAGCTATAGTAATCTTAATGTAGCTGTGATTCCTCTACTTGACAGTGGTGAGGGGTATGGTGGATTTCAACTCAGGTCACACTTGGAGAAGATATGAGGAGAACGTTTGTGTTTTCAAAGACAAGGTGAATATTTTGGTGTAAACATCAATATATTCAAAAAGAAAAATAAGGGAGCATGGAGAGTGTTTCTAGGAAGTGTATTTCTCATCTTAGAGAGTCGAATTTTCCACTTAGATAGGACTAGGCCTATATAATTTATGAAATATTTTGTAAATCATAAGTTGATTACAGTATGTGTAACATAGTTCTTTCTTCTCCAGTGTTATAAAATGGTTAGCAATATTAAGTTCCTATCTGACACCAAATTCAGTCCATTCTAAAGAATGAGTCAATTTTCCCTCAGCCTGATTATTTGGTAAGTTAAAATATTGAGGTTCTTCCTTACTGATCACAATCTTTAAACATATTGACACATATAGTCTTCTATGAACATAAGCATAACTTTGGATGTTGGTCACTTTTGCTGCCCAAAATTTCTATGGCATTTTTACGACCACATGGATTTTTTAAGTCATTTCTTTTTTTATTTTAAAGAAAATAGAATCACAAAATAACAACATAGACTAAACAAAACAAAAATAATAAAAATGATACAGCTTTTCAAAACAAAGTATGGGTTCCAATCCTTTTTTGTGCTGCGTATTTGTGTTTTACTGTCTTTCTTTAGCTCCACAAGATTTTTATTAGTGTTTTCTGTACACTTGTTTGTTTTTTGTTTCATTGGGAACACTGTTTAGTTACATCTTTGACTGCACCAAGCACTTTATTGATCCACTGTACGACCTCCACTGTTCTTATTTCAGATATTTCTGCTATGTAGCTCTTAAGATTTTCTCTCTTGATGCCCCCCAGTTGGATTTTGGGGAGTTCTGAGTTTTTGGAGGCATTTCAATGCATTGTCTTTAAATTTTTATATGTGAGGTTTGTGCTATTTGTGGGTTGATTACAGTGGATAGCTTTATTGGTAGTCTGGAAACTTCTTTAGTTAATGCTATCCTCTCAGCACGCCTAACTCTTGAAATTTTTGTCTATCCCAGGATCCAGCGAAGTCCATTTATTTGCAAGAGGAGGTTACAACTTATTTGGCTCAGCACATATTTCTTTGGGAATAGGCAATATTATTGTTTATGACTCCACGGTAACCTAGACATTGATATAAATAGAAAAGCCAATGGAAAGCAACAACTATGTTACCTTGGTTATAGTAATTATGTCAGAAAGATCAATAGAGTCAAATGCAAAACTACAAACAGGATAATGATAACCTAAAAACCAGTTATGTACAACCATTAACCATAGAAAAGACATCTATGTTGATGTTATAAACACTACGGAAAAGCAGATATTGATCTACAATGAATATCTACTCAATAAAGCAAATTTAATGCCATTAACAACAGAACATTGTTCACCTCTAGTAAGATATAGTTAAGTACCAGAATTCATAAAGCTTAAAGGTAGTATTAGTAACGATGGAGATTTGGGGGAATGAAAGAATGAAAGAAGTAGAATTTAATTAAGCAATGGAAGTTGAAAAGGTGATACAAGAGATATAAAGATCATCTTAAACATTAAAATTAAATCAGCAATATTAGATGAAGAAACAAAAAACAAGGGAAAGAAGGGCTGAGAAAATTCAGCTGAAGGAAGAACAAAGAAGGGAGCAAATTAAAATAGAACATATGAGACAAAGGAAGACGGAGGGGAAGAGGCAAATCAGACAGATAAACAAAAGTAATAATGGTAAAGGGAAAGCGGAACTGGGAGGAAAACTTTCAAATACCATAAACATAGAGGAGAAAAATGGGTCAAAAGAAAATGAAGTCCTGTGTATTTCCAGATGTGCGATTTCTTCCCAGTGCTGGTCACACTGCACTCCAGCGAGTCCCGTTCCTCAGCAGCCCTGTGTGCCCTGAAGTTTGCGGAGAGGCCCTTCTGTGGCAACGGCCCTTGGAATATGGAGAAACAAAGAGTTCCACCTCCACCGGATGTGGGCAGCAGGGCAGGGGCTGGAGCAGCAAACCCTGGACTCAAGGGCATCAGAACCAGCCGCCTCTGAAAGCCACATCACCGAACCTGGCATCCCATTACAGAATGTAGGTGCATGTTTTCCTGGCCTGTGCTTAAACTTTTCAGAGATCTCACGGAACCTGTGCCTAGTGCCCGCTCTCTGCGTCTCTCTCCTGTGGCTGACTTTCTGCAAGTCTCTGTGGTAGGGTAAAACTTCACTTTGTAAATGAAACCGCAGTATAGGCGTTCTGTGGCTCAGTCCCACACAACCACTTCCCAGAACAGTTCGTGATTAAATTCTTTCTGGCAAAAGGCACGCATTGCACTGAAATTTTTTTTTTTCTTTTTGATTCTATGCTTCCAAGAAGAAGTTGCTCTCTGGGTAAAATCCCAGGCTTCTCTTTGCACTGGTTGTAGGCTCTCTTGGGGCTAGGGCTGTTCTCCTGTGTGTTTGAGGAAGCAGCTGGTTTTTCTGGTTTTACCTCTTCTTTGAGGTGTTGTCTTCATCTTCCATCAGGTTAGCTGTTTGCTTTGAGCCAGCTAGGAGTTGGCAAAGTGACATCCACTGTGGGTGGCCTCCTCCTCTACATACATGTAATTTTCCAAAATGTTCTGATGCACAAACATAATCTGCATCTTTTTGTCCTAATCAGGGCAAATAACTTGATCAGATGTATGTATACATCTGCATGCAATGTGTGTGATACATCAGTCTCCGAGGAGTATTTAATTGATTCATTTGTTTGTAACTTATTTTTCATTCTTCAGCCTACATGTGATTTTTCTCCACTCCTGACAACTGTTTAAAATCATACATCTGCTTATTTTTCTTTCAGTACGTTCTAAATATCTATTCTATGTACATATGTGTTTCAATTCCAAGACAAGGTTCTGTTTTTTCTTGTTCTTTCATATTTTTTCTACCCAGTACTGTTTTTAAGTTTTATTTGTGTTCCTCTATCCATTTCTTGTCTTTCTTTTGATTCTATGTGGGGACAATGTGACAGCTTTTGTCAACAGAACTTTCTTATCCAATAGATACTTCTGTATTCTGGTCAATTTTTTTCTGTGTTGCCCCCACACTATACTATTTTAGTTTTATAAAATGATAATCTATATTTCAATGTTGGGCACTGAACTATGGACGGGTTAAGATGCTGACTGAAGCGCCACAGCCATGAGGCCTGTGTTTCTTGCTTCAGGTTTGGGACATTATGTGGAAAGCTACATGGTTTTTGGCTGCATGGGAAAAATTTATAATCACAGTGCTCTCAAGGCAATATAATATCCACTGAGGACAATAAAAAAAATCTGGTACCCTATTAACCTGTGCAGTGATCCAGGTATGGTGAAGGGCTTGTTTCCCTTTTCCTTTTATCTTTTGGATATTATACCTGCTCCTTAAACTTCAAACTTTTCTTCAACCAAGTCACAGATGGCACATGATCCCATCCCCATGTGCTTCTTGCTGGCTAATAGAAGTCAACTGAGCGTGGAGATCGGCAGGATTGTTCACTACAAGCATGTCACCTCCTGGTCGCTTTGTACATTGATATTTTGTCTCTGTCTTTCTTTTGTCCTTTTTGACCTCTGCAACAGGAATCTGAGGGTCTGATCAGCCCCCATAGTTTAAAATCACTATTAAAATATAATCAAGTGGTATATTTTATTACATTAATTTTGTTAAGATTTGAAGATTGTTTTTAGAGATCATAGTCATAAGAGATTTTTTAAAAGCCACTTCGCTGATTTTAGCATTTTCTCTAATAAAAATATTTTGCCAAGACCTTCTGAGACAAGTAACATATATTAGTTGAACGTCTACCACTAATTCATTAATGGATACTAATTTTCTGAAGGCAAAACAAACCATTTGTCCTATCAAACTGACCATTAGTACTTTCATAGCTAGTTTTCTTTGCATCACTAATAGCATGAAAATCTCTCAATAATGTGACTATATTTAGTGAATAAATCAAAATAATAGCAAAAATAACTGATTATTTCTGTATATAATAATAAATAAAAGTAAAGTCAGTTATGTGCCAACAAAACTGCCAGTTTGTTCTAAACTATATTGGAAGATTGGATAAATATCTTACCTTTTAAATGAATGACCTGAATTTGATTGAATCAATAGCAAGAAATTTAAATACTTGAGTCAAAGTCAATGTTTTCTTTGCAGTGATCATATCATAAATTAAATTAGATAGTAGCAGTATTTTGCTTTTACTTTGCTATGACAAATTAATTTAACTTTATATTTTATTATAGTCACAGTCACTGTTTGCAAAACATTATCTTTGATTAGGATCTGGACAGAATATTTTGAATATTGGATATTCTGGGTAGAATATTCAGATACAATACCTTTAATTTATTGTTTTCTTTTGAATAACTTTACTCATAATTGTGATTTTGATACTTAATTTTTATATTAATGTTATTCAAAGAAGTCAGGAAACAGTACAAGAAAAAACAAGAACTATAGAATCCTAAAAAGGAAGAAAGTGAATCATATGATGGATTAGGAGAAATTACTAATGTGTTGAATGTTGTTCATGGTCTATGTCTCTACGTCACTATCATTGTGATCCCTATCATTTATGTGGTAGGTGATGACTGCTTATTGCAATATGTATTAGATTCCTATTACAAAAGCAACAAATTATCACAAATTTAGAGGCTCAAAGTAAGATGAATTTCTTTAATAGTTTGACTAATTAGAACTGTGAAATCAGTTTCCCTGGATAAAAATCAAGTGGTCCACAGGCCAGCACTCTTCTGAAGGCTTAGGTAAAAAATGATTTCTCTGCACTGTCCAGTTCCTTCAGGACACTTGCACTCCTGGACTCATGGTCTGTCTGCGCTTCATCAAAGCAGTCCATGTGTCATCTCCTTTCCACTTCAGTCACTGTCTCCAATGCTGAATTCTCTCATTCTCTCATTCTCTCTCTTCCTCCCTCTCTGCCTTCCCTTTTCTAAGGACTCTTGTAATTTCATTGAGTTCAAAATGATAAACTATAAAATCTATCTCAAGATAGTCATATCTGTAAAGTTGCTTTTACCATGGTAGCTAAAACAGTCACAAATCTAAGGAATTATGACAAAGATATCCTGTGGGGGCCATTGCTCAGTAAACCACATGATATATAATGTTAAGGGTCATTGGTGATGTCATAAAACTCTGTCTTGGAATGTGGTAGAGAAAATACTTCCTCCAAAAATAGATTAAGGGAGAAAAATGAATAATAGCTATTGGAATAAAAAGCAAATTTTTATTGGAAATGAGCAAAAAAATAAATACTCAGCAGAAATACGATGAAATTATTCTTTTTAAAATTAGAAAGTAAAAATATTATGATTTCTTATGACTATGGATAATATCGAGTGAATTTACTGATGAAGAAGAAAGAGGATAATGAATTTTAAGAAAATTTCCCCCAAGTGAGTCAATTACGAGGAGAGCCCAGATACAACCACAAATAGTTGGGGCAACTTAGAAATGCAAAATGGGTGTGGTAGATGGCAACAAATGGATAGATAGGAGAGAAATATTTGAGAAATTTGCATCTTCTTTTTCTTTCATCATAATTTTGCAGTTTTCAATACACAGTCTTTACATCCTTGGTAAAATTTGTTCCCACTGTATTTTTATGTAGCTATTATAATGAAATTTATTTCTTGATTTTTAAGTAATTCATTGTCAGTGTTTGATTAGCATATAGCGTATACTGCCGATTTTTATTTCTTGATTTTTCTACCATAAAATTTTATTACATTCATTTATTAGTTCTAACAGTTTTATTGCTGATGTTTAGAGTTTTCTATATATACAATAATGCCATCAACAGATAATAACTACATACTTTACTAATGAGGCAGCTTTATTTCTTTCTTATCTCATTGCTCTGATAAGGACTATGTGAGCTATATTAAACAGAAAAGATGAGAATCGGCATCTGTGTCTTTTTCCTGACATTAGAACAAAAAGTTTAGAGATCCGGGGAAGATGGCGACCGGGTGAGCAGCAAGGGAGCAAACCTCCTTAATAAACACCACCAGCTCGAGACAGACTTGGTGAGCGTGAATGCCGGAACCTCGGCTGGGAAGTTTAAACTGGGCGTATTTCTCTGAGATGCCGGGGGAGATGTGCTAGGGCGGACCAGGCTGCCGGGGCGAGACGTGGGAAAGTCCCAGA